>NMRB01000593.1:47645-69911 GCA_002633025.1 Notospermus geniculatus
CAACTGAAACAACGACAAAAGAAATGGCGGGGACGTTACACCAATGATAAAAGGTTACGCTTATTTTGCTATGTCCCTGGTACCACATGACTGCGTCGATACCAGAATGTGGCATAATGCCGGGGAAAGTGGGGTAAAATCATGTTTTGCTCTGAAGGGAAAATTGGGCGTTGATAACATTAAAGTTCTCTTTCCGAAAAAAAGTAATAAAAAGGGGTAAAAAGTCCTATTCTCAATCCCAGTGACGAGTTATCCTTTCCGTTGTACAGGCGTCTTTCGGGTCGGGCCGCGCTTTATCATTTACCCCAGCATTTACCTTATCCCCAATGACTACCTCGTGTAGTCCACGAACCCAAACAGTTTTATGTTATGTGAGGGGTCCCCAAACCCAAACAGTTTTTTGTTATGCGAGGGGTCAAATTAAAGGAGATACCGGTACAAGTAAAGAATATGAAATAGAAATCTGGTTTCAAAGGTGAAAGACATTACTTCCTACCAGATTTGAACCCAAGGACCCTCACATGAGGCATCAATCGCCAGCACTAAGGGGCAGCACGCCTTTAACCACTAGGCCAAATCCCCATCTAAAAAGATGGTTCAGTGGCCCATGTTTAAACGAGGCGTCCATCAGTACCCTGCGAGTAGTCCAAACAATCAATTCACCTCGTAGTGCATCATATCCGAGTCTCATTTTGTTCCTCCCGAAAAGGGGTGAAAATATCTTGGTTCCTTCCATTAGGGGCTCTAATTGGATGAAAAAAGCCCGCAGAAAGGGGTGGAAAATTTCCCTTGGTTCCTTCCATAAGCACACCGAAACATGTAGTCGATTTCACAAAGGGCGTTTAAAGCCGCACACTATGCACCGCTACTCACTCCCCAGTTCGGCCGAATAGATAGTGCAACCTCATCTACAGGCGTGCGTAGTGTATAGAACCATAGAACCACATATTATAGCATTATCCTGCATCGAGGTTTTGGGAATCCCCTTGGGGAATCCCCAATGCTGTGTGTAGTCTTGCACAGCCTGCCACACAGTACTGCTACGGTTCCCCAGATTCGAAACAGCGGCTGGGTGACCGAGACTATGCTCGTCGATTATAACCCAGCTGTCTATAGTGTCTGGCTTTAAGACTTAGACGCGTGTAACTTCGTCAAATGCATGGTGGAAGTGCGTGCATTCATTGAAGTTACACGCGTCTATTAGTCTTTAAACGCGCTTTGTGAAATCGGCCCGTAGTGTGCACAAAACCAGCCATGGGCGCAGCCATATTTGACGCGTCCATAAATTAGCCAGGACTCTGTATAAGAATGCGAAGAAATTGTTAAATATTTCCTAAAATCTCTCGGTAGTGCTGGTGGTAGTGTTACGGACATCCAGCCGTGCCACAAACGGCGTTGTCTTCGAAGGGTAAAACAAAAGTATTTTTCTACCAGGCCCACAAACGTTTCTTGACAAGAATCTTTTAAATCAACCGACATTATACATTCTCAGTGGCCTGGGCCCAATAAGGAGGTTTTTATTTCAATCAAGCATTACTTCTGTTATACGCGCGACAGTAACTTCAACTTTGTTGTGAGCATAGCTATACTTAATAACTATGCAATGATGCCACTGCCAAATGTATCCATTGCCTACCAAAAAATCTGTCAGTTTTCATCTGATCTCGACGATGACAAAATTACGCTGGCCAAGCCCACATCAATCATAATCATAATCCAAATGGGAATTTGGCCAAATGGGAATTTGGCGAAATGGGATTTGGCAAAATGGGATTTGGCGAAATGGGAAGTCACCATTATTCATAGGCTCAATCTGGCGTATTGTACGAGTGACACAAGGCTTTTGCGCCTTTTCAATCACCCAACTTTCGTCCACTGACACCGCCTTACCTCACTGCTATTTATCAGTTGAGCCAACCAGCGGATTGGGGTGGAGCCTCATGAGTTTGGACATGAGAAATTGATTCTACCTTTGACTGCCAGTGTAACGTTTTTCAGTGTGGCCGTTTTTCTGTGTGACTTCCATTGTTCGGAACACGCTGGGAAACGGACTCGCTGTTTCTCTGTGTGTCGCTCATTGTCAAGTCGCGGCTTATTCCGTCAATCTATTGAAATGTCACACTGCCGCTGGCACACGGGGCACACTGAAAAACGTTACACCGGCCCTTCGCCGACCAACTAATGGGCATGCGCAAGATCTACTGGGCATGCGCAAGATCTGCTGGGCATGCGCAGCTTAGTGCATAGGCCTATAATGCTTTATGTTTCGGTGTGATAAGGGGTCCTTTTCAAACTCAGGAACAAGCATATGTGTATCCTAAAATTAAGGAGTGGGGGGGGGGGGATAACACACGTTAGGACTTTTTTGTGGACATTTTCGCCTCCTGCTCCTGAGGTCAGTGGAGATTTATTTCTCTCTCCGGCGCCAAAAATATCTAGTCACATTTATCAACTCTTTGGTGTTTCTCTGCTCATCTGGGTTTCACTGTGCGTCGCTTATCTTACAAACAACAGAGGGTCATTAGGCAGCATGTAGTCCTCGATTAAATCTCCTTAATGATACCTTAGCTTATGGTTCTATCCTAGCAGTGTAAAGCCAATACATAGATGATTCCTCTCTTTCCAGTTACGGCGAGACCACAAGGTTTTCCTGGATTTCCTGACAAGCAGTGCTTACACGTTTGCTGAAAAAGGCGGAGATATTATTCAGCTGGCTCTTTGTCAACCATCGGATACCAAAGTCTTCAAGCAGGCAAAGGAAATTGCAATTGAAAGACGAGGGAAAGGTGTCAAATATTTTGAATTGTGGTGAGTATTTGTGCTTCGTGCATGTTTTGCAACTAGTCGCCTGGGTCAATATTCTTAAACACAATTAAATCAAAGTCTGATACATATACTTATTTTTTGTGTCACACTTAGACGTAAGTGGTTTTATGAATATGAACCATAGCCTATCTCTGCCGTGATTTGGTAAAACCTAGTAAGTCACAATTTGATCATTTCGAGAAAAATGTCAAAAACTGAAAGATCGTGGGATTTAGCCCGTGGGATATAGGAGCATGAACAGTGACTATGGCAGAATCAGCATTTTGACACCTTTTCACCTTCTCCAGAGCAAACTTCAGCATCAGTTTTTCACGTGAATTCATTATTAACTACCCAGTCTACTATTTTAAACGAAAATATCTGAGGTTCTGCCTCATCATTATCTTGGAAGGTACTTGCTATTTTTAGCCCGCTTGGACGCAAGGCCCAGCAGGGCTTATGCTGTGGTTGGGGTCATTGAGTGGTGGTCTGTCGTGCATCAGGACACGTACGTACGTCCGTAAACTTTGGTTTGTTAGCGCTCTAGGGCCTTTATTTTTTGACGAATCTTTTTGGCCTTTGGTGGGAGTATATATGGGCCTAAGATCTAGGTCGAGTTCGATTTTGAGCACGGTTGGATTCCTATTTTGGCCTCCAGGGGGCGTTTTGTGCGTCTGTAAACTTTGGTTTGTTAGCGCTCTAGCGCATTTATTTTTTGACGAATCTTTTTGGCCTTTGGTGGGTGTATATATGGGCCTAAGATCTAGGTCGAGTTCGATTTTGAGCACGGTTGGATTCCTATTTTGGCCTCCAGGGGGCGTTTTGTGAAAAATTACAAAGGGCTATATTTTGATAATGGTTTGAGTTATCGTGTTGAAACTTTGTACACATGTACCTCAAGGTTATAGCAACTTACAGATAGCATTTCGGTGAAATCTGATTCTTGACATTGCCACCAGGGGGCCAAAACCAAAATCACCTAAAGTGCCATTTCTCCCTAACTACGAGACGGATCTTCATCAAATTTTTATCATGGGTATATCTAATGAGGATACATAACACTATACCCCAGTTTTTAATTTGACCTAATTTTCAAGGTCACAGAGGTCAAAGTTTGTCTGAAGTTACGAAATTGGCACTTCTTGTAATGGTTTCAGCTATTCCTTTGAAACTTTGCACATATCTACCTCTAGGCTATAGCAACTCACACACACAATTTTGGCAAAATCTGGTTCTTGACTTTGCCACTAGGGGGCCAAAACTAAAAACGGATCTTCATCAACTTGTTATCCAATGATACATTTATATGGCAATTTGGCATGTGTGTACTTACGATATGGCGTAAGTAGGATTGCTGATGATTCGTACAACTATGCTGTCAAGCCAAGCGGGCACAGTGCCATTGGCAGGCTATTTTTGCATATTTTTGTTATGAATGGGTAAAACCTAGTGAGTCCAAAAATGGTCCTAACTCAATTTTGATGAAAATGTGACTTACTAGGTTTTACCAGATGACAGCAGATCTGGCTTGGCCACAATAAACCAAAGTTCATTGATATATCACGCATGTGTTGTAGAGTACTTGCTGCATGATGGATTTCATTTCTGTCATATTTCCTGTTTTCCAGCAACAACAGAGGTACTTCCACTGCCACATACCTAACAACACGGCTCCATGAAAGTTTTGTTTTCTGGACCACATTTACACCGGACGGGATTAAGATCCTGTCAAGCGGTGATGACAACACTGTTAAGGTGAGAGTTTCCAAAGAACCTGCTTCTAATCCTTGTTATTTTCTTTGCTGTAATTTTACCTTTGGCATCAACACACGTGCAACTGTTTACGTTGACATGTTTTCAGATATCTGACAGTGTGTCTGGGATAGAGTTGCTGAGCCTTCATGCCCCTGGCGACTCAATCCGCCGTGTCGTGTATTCCCCGGATGATAAACATATCATCACCAGCAGTTATGGCAACACGAAGTTGAAACTTCTCTTGCTCCCAGAGAACATGCTTACAACAGCAAAGGGTGACAAAGCGGACAATGTGCACAGCAAAAAGGAAATACTTGAAACGTTCCTTGTACACGAATTTGAGATGAGTGATCGGGCGTTGCCATTGAAGTTTTCTCATGATGGGAAATACCTTGCCGCCGGATGTAAGAACGGTCGGGTGTACATATGGGATATGGACACAAAAGACTTGCTGCGAACGTTTCAAAGCGACAAGTTTCAAGCAGCGGACTGTGGTTTCACAGATGATAATTTGTCGCTTGCCACAAGTACCAGCGACGGTGTTCAGTATTTTAACACCTGGAGTATCACCGACGGCAAGCAGGTTTATTCTGCAGCACAAAAAATCAATGACGTCCGACTGTGTTCTCTCCAACCGGGCACTCGGAAGGTGGCTTACTCTACCTTCGAGGAAATATATGTAAGTTTAATCTAAATATCCTCTCGGTTCCGTCATATAACTTTCCTTCACTTCTCTTGTATGATCAGATCCATCAGGTTTCGTGTGATGCAGGATGAAGCTACCTGAGGAAACCAGGGCTGTTCAACATCTAGAGTGACCCTCGATATCAAAATGATAATCACTGTCCTACTAGGTAGGGCTACAGTAAACGAAAAAGTAGAATGAACATCAGCTTTCGTTAAGATTTTTGTAAACTTTGATGTGATTGGTCTCGCTACTTATCACCAGATAGCGCTCATTCAACAATGGTTGTCTGTTCCATCCAGTTTGTCATTGGTTGCATCAAATGCTCCCCCCCCCCACACACACACACGTTAACTTGCATCAACGTTACGTTGTTTCAGTGATCCAAGATCTCACAACTGTTCATCAATATTGTTGCAAATGAGTTCGGAAAGTAAAGCATGTAGGCTAATTAAGTTGGTATGATCTGCACGTGGAGTTTTATACGTCACTTCACATTGCATGATGTCAGCACGTCCGTTGGTCGTCAAACCCATAGCGACCATAATCAACGAAACGAAGGCGATTATAGCTGTCAGCTCATAAATAAACAACCAGGGCGGCGCTCATTCTTCTGCACAAGGGCAAAGATATCATTAATATTAATAAGTCTTGTATAGCGCAGTATCCAATCCTGTTATTTTGGATCGCCCAAAGCGCTGAAAGTTCCCTAGCTTTTTAAACCCTGAGCAAGCCAGAGGATGCTCATCTTCCTGGCTACAAAGCGCACATGACTAGACATTCACATAAACCATCTCTGCCAGCTCGGTACCCTTTTAACACCTGGGTGGGCTGAGGCAAAGAAAAGTCTCACGGCGAGTGGGGATCGACCCTGCGACCGTCTGACCGCCTGCCAGAGACCCGAGCCACTACACCACGGCGATTGACGAAGCTGAAACACGACTCCTACGAGAAGGCTACCAGCTACTACAATGACAAACTTTCGACTAAAATTGCATTAAAAAAATATTGATTAAACCCCTTAGGAGTGGGGTCAAGCAGTCTGACGTGTGATGAAAGTGTAAAAAGGCAACGGGTTCATCCAACGCAGCGGCGTAAAATCTCATCTCACTCCACCCCTCTCTCCATATAATGCAGCGGGTCATCATAAAATTAGTCAGGGGTCATTACAAAATTAGTGTCGAAAAACTGTCAAGTTTTTTCTTATCGTCGTATTTCTGTCGACCCAAAAATAGGCAATGTCGAATTCCTGGCGTTTACTTCAGAATTTCTAATAGTAAAGAATGATTAAGAAGAGGTAAAGGTTAGTAAAAACGGCTGGTGAATACCTGATGATTTCATTTCAGGTCCTGGGTGAATTAGTGTCGCATCCTAACCCTATAAAATTTTCTAGGTGTCGAATAAGTCTGATGGGGGGGGGTACATTGACCGCTGCATAAGATGTCCTGGGTTATTGTGTCTGAATATTTCTTGATATCGAAAATAGTAATAGCACAAAAAATGACACACAAATGGCAGTATAAGTAAATCAAGGTTGTCTCCGATATTCGCAAATTTTCGACTCCAACCGGGGTCTTCGTCAGGCACTTTCAAATCAAAATCCCGAAGAAAATTTCTGGGATTTTTGACATGCCTGAGGAAGACCCCGGTTGGGGTCGAAAATTTGCGAATATCGGAGACGACGTTGATTTACTTATACTGAATATTTCTTGATATTTCATTATACTGTGCCTGTATCAGGGTCCAGCGTCTACCTTCAGTCCTGGTGGACTTGGACTCACTCTTGCTGCAGTAGCAGCAGTAGTGAATCCAATGTGTCTGTCAGAGGGGCACAACGGAAACATCGGTGACTGTCACCTCTGAGGTCCCAGGTTCGATTCCCTGTCAGAACCTGTACTCGTGTGATACCAAGGACGACTCTCTCTGACAGCGTAGGTTTCCTCTGGGTTCTCCGGTTTCCTCCTGCATTACAAAAATAGTCGAATATTTTCTAAAGAGCTAATGATGGGCCAAGTTTTCGACAAATATTTCGTACTGAATATTTCTCAGCAGCTTTAATGCGTCGGCGTCCGCGGGCATCGTAATAAATAAATGAATAAGCTCAGTAAGATGTCTCCAAACGATACATTCACAGACCAGCAGCACCATTGTCATAGCATATCGCAATGTTTCCCCTATTAGGTAAGCCTTCCAATATCATGAGCTAATTACACGTCAACGCAAAAAATGTTGTTTGTCATTTCCCTTCCTGTTATAATCTGGTTGCAGTTTAATTGCAAAGGAGAATTGATTTTGTACTGGATGAGTCGCTGATGGTAAGAAAAGAAAATTTATACAAATAGCGGAAGTTAAAAAGTATAAAAAAATCAGCATAATTATAGCTGTATTCATGTATTGATTTTGAAGAATTGATTTTGTACTGGATGAGTCGCTGATGGTAAGAAAAGAAAATTTATACAAATAGCGGAAGTTAAAAAGTATAAAAAAATCAGCATAATTATAGCTGTATTCATGTATAAGAATACGGAATATTGTGTACGGAATATTGTGTTGACATGGAATTATGCAGGTTGGACCTAAAAAAAAACAAAGTTCACAGAAACGCGTATTAATTCTCATGTCATCATTTCATTGAACAACCAAAGCCTGTATCAGAAACTGGGAGTTACAAGCTTTACTTCCTATCTTCATCGCACGCATAAGGTCATGAATGACCGAGTACCATCGGCATCAAAGACCATCGGCAAAATTCGGAGCTCGTACAGCTGCTACTTTCCAAAACAAATTTTGTTGTTTTCCATGAAATGTACGCTGTGGGATGCCGTTTTCCGCGGGTTTTCCATTTTGAAGGTCAACCCTGTACAGCATAGGCAGCTGAGGAAAATATTTACGTATCAGTATCAGTATTGTAAACAAAATGTTATTAGTGAGTTTTCGCAAACCTGACGACACACTTAGTGCGAAATACGAAATTCAACGTCATTTCAGGACCTAATGTATTTCTGGAGATGTAGCCTTCCACAAATGTTCTTGTTGCCAGTGCGTCTTTTAGCATATCATGTAAGATCAAGAGAGTTATGGTGCATCTTGAAATTTTAAATTCCACTTCATAACTACGAAGTGGAAATATACGATATATAGATACATTTCAAAGTTTAATTACACCGTAATTCTATCGGTCTGATGTCATACGCTAAAAGACGCTCTTGCAGCAGGCGATATTTGTGGTACCAACCATCTCCTGAAACATACGTCATGGAAATAAAGTCCAATTTCGTCTATTTCGTACTTCTATTTCGTCAGATTTGCGAAACCTCACTAATGGCATCAGAGGAACCCGACAGATATTCGGAAGTGGTACCTCATGACCTCAGTGTCTGAAAGTGCATTAGCCAACTGCAAAAACGAGGTACGCTGGTGAACAAACGGTTTTTCACCACGAAAAGGGAGGACTGACAAGTGCACAATGCATACAAAAACCTTGAAATAGAGGAGGACTTACGAACGTAGGCATTTGTTGCCGTGGTGCCTGTCACAGAATGTAATGCCCACGACAAGAACATATCAGCTGAAAACCCCACTAGGGGGCTTTTCATTCTATGACACCGTGACAAACAAAATTGGCAGGCAGTGTGTGGGGGGGGGGGGGTGTTCGGGATCCATGTCGTCTGCTTGCCCTTGGATGTTTCAGCACACGTGCCATCTATCCTTTTCTGGTTGAATTACGGTCATTGTCTTCGGTCCACGTGACCTTGGTCCTGCGCACTCGCCACCACCGCCATGGACCCGCTTAACACGAAATTTTCACCTCTCTTGTTTTATGGAATTTTATAACTTGGGATTTTCACTAAAGTTTGTAACCGATGTCTAGAGATACTCTACATCGCGTGTGTTTAACCATCCAAGAGCTGCCGACATGGACCTTTTCCTTCAACGAATTTGTTAACTTTTGAGTGCCAGTTTTCGTCAGTATCGATAAATTCAAGATGTCTGCCACCTCTGTTGACACCCTGGAGTCTTAAAGTTTTGGATTCAATATAGCGGGATAATTTCATGGAAATTTTCCCATTCTTCGTCCACTGATTCTTTTGGACTCATATATGAGTTGCTTCATTGTTCTGCCCTGTTACAACCGTATTTGTAGCATCGTTATGGGCGGTTATGTCCGCAAATATTCAGTGTACAGAAGATTTATTTGTAAGCCTGAAACGCATTTCTATGCCTAAAGCGTTAATTCTATAACCTGAAACGGATATGTGTGACTCGCGAGATTTCTCTGTACCTAATAACAGATAATGTTCCCGAGATTTAAACGTACAAAACAAAACGCGTATGTATAATCAGGGCGACTCCTATATTACCGCTGTCGGATGTTATTGCTGTCGCGTATAATAGCTGTCGGATAAGAGCTGTCGGATAAGGTTCCGAGCACTATCAAAAGGCGGCGCTCGTGTCGAACAAATTTATTGTTACTGCTCTAAGCGGCATTTTATTCCCACTGCATCACACGTGACATGTGCGCGCATTTTCAGTCTGGTTTTGACAGAACGCCGCGATTGTTTCTCTTGCACGGACGTATTTTTCAATCCTCTCAACATGCAAGAACCAGCGCGCCTTCAACAAGCCACTAGAATGCTACAGGAAGTAGTAAACTTGCTTACGACGGCATCAGGCACTGCTGGTCATAATGGTGGTGGTGATTCTAGTGTTCGTGAATTTGGCAATGTTGGCACTGGCAGTGTGAATGTTGGTGATGATCATGATGATCGGCCACAGACTGCTTCATCAACATGTACGATAACTAGGCCAAGGACTGGAGCTGGAGCTAGGCCAAGGATTACTACTACTCTTGCTGGAGCTCTCGCTAGTAGGCCTAGCACTAGCAGCAGCAGCAATCTGGCCAATACTACCAGTCCTGCCACTGGTGGTCCTATTAGAGGTATGTCCATTCATGTGATTTCGGCCCACAGTGATTTCGGCCCGGTGATTTAGGCCCGACCATAATTCACCATCAGGCATTAATAAGGGGCCTACTTATGTCCAGGCCTTTGAAAAAAATAAACAATTTTGATTGTCTCATCGTAAAAATGTAGTTTATTCTTTTAGGCCTATTCGGACAAGTTACGCATCATGGCAAAAATGTACATCTTCCATGATTATGTTCATATCATGATATTGTTTATCTGTCAAACTAAAAACCAATGTTTCAACAGCCTAATAAGTAACCAGCAAAACTATTGACATGACGAAATCACTGGGACTTAGGCAGGTGCATGCATGGTAGTAGTGTCGTCGTGATGTAGCACCAACTGAACTGGGGCCTAAATCACCGGGCCGAAATCACCGTGGGCCGAAATCACCAGTTACCTGTACACAATGGTACACCAAGGTCTAGGCTACTTTTACTAGCCTTAAATTAGGCCTATAGGGGACTTTACTTGCTAGCCTAGCCTACTAGGCATGTTTGGGCTACCCAGAGTGAGGGAACTGGGCAAGAGGCTATGTTGTGTGTTGGCTGTGATTGGGGGGGGGGGGGCGCTGGGCTGTTTCCCTGGCTTCAGNATTTACAAATAAACCGCTCGGCAAAGTGACTGATTTCATCATCGATACAACCTTTCCAGTCCTCCTTAATTCTCATGCGAAGTTTCAGCGCTTAACTATGCCTTACAGGGTGTTTTTGGCATGCTGTTTGCCAGGATGGCTAATTTCTTATATAAGGCGAAATTCAGAGTCGGACCACCTGTGACGTCAGCAGCTTCGCTATCTGGCCGCTGCGCGGCGTTCCGGGTCCTTTGCGTCTAGGTCGGTAGATCTTGAGAGATTTGCCGAGAGATACTAGTATCAGCAAAACAACTACCGGTATCAGACGAACAAATATTTCCATTTCACATCAGTAGGCCTACTAGGCTACGCTAGGCCTAAAAGCCTAGGCTATGCCCGATCCCTTCCCCGGGAACCCACAGCCCTACCTAATTTTTTGTACCGGTCCCTTTTTATTTCACCTGGCTTTGAGCTCTTGTCGTGGGTCTGCGTCTGTCGTCGTCCGTCATGTCATGTTCCGTTAGCAGGGCACGTTTCGTAACCGCTGGAGCTATTGATCTGAAACTTGGTAGGCCCTACATACTACATGTAGTACCCCTATTTCAGATGACCTATGACACCACGTTTCGGTCCGATTCGACTCTCAGCTTGGCAACTAGGTGGCCAAGTGGCGGAAACCAAAAACAGAAAAAGTGAAATAACTCCTGAACTAATGACTGGATCACCTCTATCTGTGTATCTAATGAGGGTACATTATATATACCAGTAACGGGTTTTTGATTTGACCTACTTTTCAAGGTCACAGAGGTCAAAGTTCAAAATTTAGTCATTTGGTGGCACATTTCGTAACTGCTTGGGCTATCGACTTGAAACTTGGTACATACTAATAAAAAATATACACCCCTATGTCAGGTGACCTACCGGTACATGTATGACACCACTTTGACTTTTTGGTCCGATTCGATTCTCCGCTTCACCACCAGGTGGCCAAAACCAAAGCGCAAGGTCCTGTAAGTGTAACTCCAAATTTCAGGTGCATCTAATGAGGACACGTGACCCTGGAACATTTCGATTTAACATTTGTCATTTGTATTTCTGGTACGTTCACCCAGGTGAGCACATGGTCCATGGACCATTTTTACCAGTTCAGTGTTTTTTTCACCAGTGCCTTTTTTACCAGTGCCTTTATTTACTAGTGCCTTTTTAACTGCGCCTTTTTATTTTTTACCACTGCCTTACCTGGTTTCCCTCATCAAATACTATAGTAGGCTACTGGTGGTAGATGGGTGGGATCCGAACCCAGCCAAGATCACCTCCACTCCATGCAAGGCCCATGTGAATTCAATCAGTGTATCCTTTTAATAAAATAAAACCATTTAATAAAACGAGTCGTACTCCAGAAAAATTCGCAGATTTTTCAACCTCAACCAGTGTCTTCATTGGGCTGGGTGGCACTTATCCGTATGACTAGGCCTTGAACTGGATCCCAACAATACAAATTTAAATCTGAAATTAAGAATCCCTGTGCAAACAGGAGGTGTGAAGAAATAGTTGAATAGACAAAACAAGGCCCATTGTTGAGTGCTGCAGCTAATTGCAACGGAGAAGACCTGTAAAACAGAAACAGAGTATGATTAGTGCACCTGTGGTATGGAAAAGAGTCATATTAATTATGGCTTGAGTAAATTAGTGGGTAAACGTATGAAAAGAAGAGACAAAAGAAGCAATAGCATTGCAAACTGCACACTCCAAAAACCAAAAGAATGAAGATAGAATTTCATTCCCTTTCACTATTTTAATTTCTTTCAATATTTTTTCAGGTTGTGCCTTGCAAGAACACAGGGCTCTTTTCCAGCCCTATGTCAGACCTGGTTTTGTCCGAAGTGTAAGTATAAATCACAGTACCGGTGGAGACATTTGTCCGGTTTTACTAGTTTGTATAATTTTATGACAAAATTGAATTGTTTTCATCATACTTTAATGTCATGGATAAAATCTTAATCTTTGTGGACAAAACAAAATGTTTACAATAAAAGGTCTTATCCTTATTGGCTGAAACCACATTCTTATTTTCGCAGGGGGGAATTTCCCGAAATTCTGGACATCGGGCTTCTGGCAGTCGTGCTACCAGCAGTCGCACCAGCACCAGTAAGTATAGTAATGAACCTTTCAGGATATCAGTGATACATTTGTGTTAAGTTTTCACATGGTTGTGCCAGATTTCAGCTACTTCAGAACAGTTGACGGGAAAGAACATCTATTTTTGTATGGTACATGTATGTAGTAAAATGGCAGTCATATTTCAAGAGAATCTGGAATAGTAAAAAGACGTTATTTCCAACTTAAAAAATGTGTGTGTGATGCCATTAATTATTGTTCCCAATCCCACACTTCAGCACGAAAGGAAGTCGGACGGCTGTTTGTCTGCCTCAGCAGCGAGGATGCTTCTGTGGTGCCATCCACATCCGAGAAGTCAGACCTTTTTGACCTAGGTCTTGGCGAAAAGCGTGTGACGTTTCAGATAACTCGCCATCTGAAGTCAAAACCAAATTGTACATGTAAGTAAATGTATTTTTTTCTAATTCTTATATGTTGCCAATCTACATCACTGCCTTTCATGGAGAAACATTTTCTTCACCTAATGTGTGTGTGTGTGTGTGTGTTTTCAGGGCTTTTCCACTTCTGGAGACAGGGGGTGGCTTTGAGGTCTTAAGGGTGAAGGAAGGGTCCAGGTCATCGCTTTGTGTAATACAGACTGGGTCCTTCCCAGCAACAAAATTATCAACGCTTTGTGCCTCAAATTCATCCCGACTCTATCTGCGGCCACTGCAGGAAGATCTCATCACTGATTATGATGTTGCAGAAACAACTGAAACAGAAGAGGAGCTCTGCAAAAACTGCTACAAGATGATCGGCGTTGATGTTATGAGGGACCACGTGAAACATTGCACGGTAAAATAATTTCTACCTTGGCATGAAAAATAAAAGCGCCACTGTTCAACCCAGTGCTATTAACCCAGGGACTAGCTACGTTGTCGGCGAATAGACCCGATTTACAACATACTACGTACCGTTCATTTTGTAATGCATTTTTGGAGTTTGTTTAACTGCTCCCTCTGTGTCGGTAGTCAAGTACCGAACGCATTTGGAATCCAGTACTGTGATCCTGTTCGGAGGTTGATACCGGTAATAGAAATGTGACAGGTAGTATTGTATAATATGTCATAATTAAGGACTTGAAATATACGACCAATTTGCTATATTTTTTGCATTCAGGGGCAAGTACAAGTAATTAATATTGATGATGATGATGATGACGATGACGAATTGCCGGAGCTTCCTTGTTTGTCTCATGCAGATTTGCCCTTAGACATGCGAGAAACCGATCTTCCTACACCCTCTTCAACCACACATGAAGCAGCAAGTTCCTCAGTCCAGCAACCAACAGCTGCAGCATCATTCCCAAAAACTGAGCTTGGCGTTATAAATGATATAAATTGCAAAGATGTGAGTATTACTGGTTGGTTGTATTACTTGCTTTATTATGAGGCTTGGATATTGTGCAATCACACAATTCTGGAGATAGCCAAGATGTCAATTTAGTCTTTTCTGAAAGTGTCAGGTGCCAGCAGTGGGACAAAAACCACCTCGGGTACCGTACTGGAGCTGTTGCATCCTCACTTGCAAAATCGGAATTTCACAAAATGGGAATGAACCATTTTACTGAGCATATTGATTGTACGAGAAATACAGTTGTCACTAAAAATTGATTGAGGAGAAATGTCTGGATGTGGAAATAATCATGATCATTCAGATCGCCAACTTTTATTTTTCAGAGGATGTGACAGTAACAAAACTGATACGGAGGTCCTGAAGGCATATCAGAACCTCTTTATGAGGGGGAGGAGGCTTGATGTCGATGAAGATCGAGAAGACATGATGAGTGGTGATGTCAATGAAATGTACATCTCAAGATACGACATCCTGACTTCAGCAGAGGAGGAGCTGCCTCATATCCTGGACAATCGTCTCCCTTTAAAGGTGCACTTTATCGGGGAAGATGTGGAGGACCAGGGTGGTCCAAGGAGGGAGTTCCTCGCTCTGCTGTTGCAGAGAATGTTGCAACGTTACTGCATTCCTGTAGATGGGAAAAATCTAATTTGCATTGCAAATGCTGATGACGTAGGCCTTGCAGTTGAGAAGTACACTTTTTTTGGAGTGGTTGCAGGTAAGAATAGTCATACAGGTACATGTTGTTTGATGTGTCATAGATTCACCACTACTCAGGTTGTATGATGGAAATGAAATGTTAACTATCAGTCGCCATGCAGGCCCCAACATAATGCTCCCAACCCTAAAAACACTAAGAAATTGATTGCATTTTGTTGTACCGAACATTTCCATTTTCAGCATTTTGCATTTTGCAAGGGGGACCACCTCCTGCTTACTAGAGAGCAGGTTGAAGCAATAAAGTCAGGGGGACAAGTTTCCAAAGAAGTTGGGCATTTCATGAAGGGGCTTTCCTACTTTGGTCTTTGGTGGAAATTTTCTAAAAGTCCAAAAACTAGGTATAAAGGTCAGATCACTTTCATGGCAAGTTCTCGGCCAAGTCCAGTATGGATTGATTTTGGGAGGTATCAATTGTAATAGGCCCCTACTGATCAATTTCACAAAGGCCGGCAGCTCTTGATGTTGATGACATGGCATCAAAGAACCAAATGACCGAGTCCAAGCCACAAAATGTGCGTTTGGCAACCATGTACTACCCGTGGCCGGCATTTGTGAAATTGATCAGTAGCCTATTACAATTGATTCCTCCCAAAATCAATCCACAGTGCACTTGGCCGAGAACTTCCATGAAGGTGATCTGACTTTTATACCATTCAGACAACATGTAGGCCTCCCTTTGTGGGCCTAGTTTTTGGACTTAGAAAATTTCCACCAAAGACCAATAAACTGCGAACTTCCTGTATTTTGTACATTTATACATGCAAAGCGAACATGCTGATTGTGTAATTTGATTGATTATAAATCACTTCAACATTTTGTTTCCTTCATTTCGATCAGCTCTTCATGGCGAGGCCATCAACCATGGAGTTCTTCGTATGTAAAGAACCTACTCCATTGAGCGTTCCAAAGTTCCTGCAACTCCTGAAATCAGTGCACTCAAACCCAGGATCAAACAACCATGTGCGGGAGGTTGCCTCGTTTAAGAACTTCGTCGCCTACCTGCGTGCTGTACAAGGTAAACATAAAAATTGATGTCAATGGGAAATAATACATTCTTTATCTTTCCCATTGGCATTATCGGTAACCCTCTCAGCGTGGCTGTCACATGCGACAACCTGACCATTCAAGCAGCTGCATAGATCATCACTCACAGTTCACAAATTTCCTTCAGATGGCGTGGCTATCAGACTCAATTAGCATTCATTTTTGATGCTGTTTGTGCTGGAACTTGGGGTGTATTTCAATCGATCCTTTTTCAAAATATATTATCTTTTAAAATTTGCTGTAAAAAGTGATATTGAAAAACTCCCCAAAATGAAGTTTAGATACCCCCCCCAAGTATTCTAGCACTTCAGAGAGGGGGTCCACGTTTAATACTGTCATTAGGGCTCATCATTTCAATGGCTTCTAATTCATTTTAATTTCAGCTGGAGAAAGAAACAAGCCCGAAGAAGGGTTTATCATAACCCTAGAGGACGTGATGAGGTTCATCACAGGCTTACCGTGTGAGCCCGTGACAGGCTTTGCGCCAAAGATGACAGTAGTGTTTGTGCCAAGCAAGAGCATGCTGTGCACATCCTCAACATGCACGAACACATTGATTTTGCCAATCAGCGAGCACCCACTTCTGGCACAACATTCATTGTCACAACAGGAAATNAAGGTCAAGGAAAGAAAACTAACTTGATGATGTGGTCCAGAAACATTTTGCCAGCATTGCATGGTTCTGAGTTTTTCAGCAATCTCTCAGTGAAAGTCACCAACATGAAATTTAGGTACCCAAGCAAGCACAGTGTCTAAATGTCGTGTGTCATCCTTTTTGTTACACATTTCTAAATCCTTGGCTTAGGAACTTGAAACATGGTGAACACAGATACATTATGGTTTGTGTATCAAAACTTAGCACTGCTAGTTGTACAGTGTGGCCTGTAGGGGGTGCACTGTGATGAGCCTTCATCACATAATTCATGGGTTTTTGATTTGACATTTTCTCAAGGTAACAAAAATTTGGTCAAATTCAAAAAGAGCTAAAAACACCACATGTATTTGAACCAGATTCTTCTAATTTTTTTTGCAAAGGTGGCCCCATGGCTACTACACAAGAGATAAATTTTGGTGGGATCAGATATACATCAACGATCGGACATACATGTACTTGAACAATATGGCTACATTGGCAACAGCGTTATATCACAATTCATTAATTATCAGGAAAACATGGGAGTACTTTTCTTCCTTAGCAGGAGGCCAAACTGAATTCCTGCAGTATTCTCTCTGTGGCCCTGTACATGGAATGTCATACAAGAGGTGAGCACAGGCTCCCTGGTTGTTTCATTCACATTATTCCTGTGACAACAGTGCCATCACATGAAATCTCATCTGTCTATAAGTCTCTACACCCCATTCGTCGTTGATATCGTTTGGATCAAACTGCTCACATATTCTCTGTATCAATTCGTCTCCAAACGGCACTCCAGTGTTTTCTACAATGATTTCGTTGTCTCCATCGTCGTCAGTGGGTATTGGTGCATGAGGATCCAATCCGAAGTGCTGAATTTCATCCTGCAAAGAAAATGAACCGGCGGTGAAATTGATGATACATTTATTTGTGTAGCCAGAATGAATCTGGTTGTATGTGGATAAAAATGTGTGCAAACAGGGCAGTTAAAGCGAATCGATAGCGAATTTTGTTTACATTTGGCTGGTGTTTGTAACACAAAATTCAGGCAATCAAAAGGCACGAAAATTTCTTTGTTGACATTCTGGAAAAGTTTGTTTACATTTTTTCCTGAAAATTCGCCCCTTTCAAATTCTATTTCTAAATCAAATTTTTTCGCTGTCTATTCGCTTTAAGTAGCAAAATCGTAATGTTACTGTGGTCCCTTAGTACGGGTAAATATTGATTGCATGTGAAAGTAATTCATCGTTTATAACCATTAGGGTTCATTCATTTCATATCATTGTATGTGTTGTTGTCAGTTCAGAATTTTTGTACTTTTATAAATGTGTGGCTCACTGAAGAATTTTTGTACTTGTATAAATGTGTGGCTCACTGAAGGAAAGTACTTCAGTTGAAGATTAATCATCAGTCAAGATTGTTAATAATCTCATCATAATTTTGATATGTTGTAATGTCTGTATCAGTTTGTATCAGTTTTAAATGTTTTTAAATGTATCAGTTTTAAATGTCTTCAAATAGCAAGATTGACCTGGTGCTGTGCATTTCAAAACACATTTTTTCATACTCCTTTTGTACGGGTTATTCTTCATCTTTGGAAGAATTATTATTTGATATCAGTAGTTTTATTGGATGAATGCAAAATCCTATTGTTAAAAGCATTACCATTTGATATATTCTATGATAATAAACAAGAAGTCAATCTCCAGAATTCACGAATTTTCGACCCCAACCGGGGTCTTTTTCAAGTGGAACTTTACAATCTGAAACTCCAGATTGTAAAGTCTTTTCACTTTTCACATTTTATATTCATTTTATATTTTTTGAGGAAGTGAAATTTTCAGTATCATTCTCCGCACCATGTCTTCACACCTGCAGATACTCACTGTCCATAGACATACACAAATGTAAGCAGTGACCGAGAATGATACTAGCTGTATGTGAATAAATGTTGCGTACAACTAGGGCAGGTATGAAAATAGCAACATTGTAATGTTACTGTGGTCCCTTCAGTACGGGTAAATATTGATTGCATGTGATGAGTTATGAAAGTAATTAATCTTTCCTAACGATATTAGGGTTCATCGATATTATTTTTTATATCAATATAAGTGTTGTCAGTTCAGAATTTTGGTAGAACTACAGAAAACATATCGCTGGTTGAAGTAGTTTAGTTGATGATTAATCATTAGTCAAGATTTTGTCATAAGGGGCACAGTCCGCGTGAGCTACTGTGAAACTAATGTATTAGGCCAGCCCAGCATACCACTATATATAAATACACACACCACACCTGGATGACCTAATTTCTGTCCGCAGTGAAGTACACCTGACTGCGGACAAGATTTTGCAGTAGCTCATGCGGTGTGTGTCCCTAATGTGAATCTCATCAATCATAGTTTTGATAATTCCTAGTCCATACATATGTCATAATGTCTTTGTATCAGTTTCAGTTTTCATTTAGTCTTTTGAAATAGCAAACGATTGACATGATATAAACAGAAATCGTCCTCCAAAAGGATTGACATGGTGCTGAAATGCATTCATATCCTTTTGTACGGGTTATTCTTCATCTTTTTGGAAGAATGATTATTTGATATCAGTAGTTTTATTGGATAAATGCAAAATCCAACTGTTAAAAGCATTACCATTTGATATATTCTATGAAATACATTTAATATTTTTGAGTAAATGAAATTTTCAGTTATCATTCTAGGCACCATGTCTTTACACTGTCCATAAGCATGATACATGTAAGCAGTGACACAGAGAAGTTGTTCTGCCACACTAAAATGATTGTCTTGCCAGGGTACCAGCATCCTTTACCTGATTTAGAATGTCAAAGTGTTCTCTAGCAATGAGATCCTGTCCATCCAGAGTTGAGAGGCCTTTGATGAAGAGCAGCCTTGGCGTCATATTCCCCTCTGTGCGAACCTTGTGATTGTTCCACACCTCAGTGAATGTTGCCAGTGCTTTATCTATTCTTGGGCAATAGATGTGATGGAGGCAGAATAGATCTACAGTGTTATCACAGTCCAAGATACCTTCATCTTTCATGTGGCTAAAAAGCTGATAGAATGTAGACACAACAGCTGCATATATGGCAAGCCAAACGTTGCAATATTCAATACTACAAAATATTTTTGTTCCAAAAATATATTCATTCATGAATGGTAAATATTCATTCATGAATGGTAAATATTCATTCATGAATGGTAAATATTGATTCATGAAAAAAATATTCATTCATGAAAAGAATATTTGTTCATGAAAAAAAATGTATTCATGAAAAAATATTTGTTTATGGAAAAAAAATTATTCATGAAAAAAATTTATTCATGAAAAAAATCTATTCATGAAAAAATATTTGTTCATGAAATAAATATTTATTCATGAAAAAAATTGTATAAATTTCTTTTTTATTCAATGAAAAATGTGTCCAATGAAAATATTTATCCCATACAAAAAATTATCGCATACAAATGTTTTTATCCCACATAAATATTACATCCAGAACGAGTAACGAGCAGCAGTATTTCCATTCAACACGAATTATTTTGGTTGAATCATCAGAGCCCTCTGTTGGAAAATGCGTCAGTATGCTTGCAACGAGAAAAATATCCATTCGATAATGAAAATATTCATTCAACACGAAAATTTTGAGGAAGTGAAATTTTCAGTATCATTCTCCGCACCATGTCTTCACACCTGCAGATACTCGCTGTCCATAGACATACACAAATGTAAGCAGTGACCGAGAATGATACTAGCTGTATGTGGATAAATGTTGCGTACAAATAGGGCAGGTATGAAAGTAGCAACATTGTAATGTTACTGTGGTCCCTTCAGTACGGGTAAATATTGATTGCATGTGATGAGTTGTGAAAGTAATTAATCTTTCCTAACGATATTAGGGTTCATTGACATCATTTTTCATATTAATATAAGTGTTGTCAGTTCAGAATTTTGGTAGAACTACAGAAAACATGGCTGGTTGAAGTAGTTTAGTTGATGATTAATCATTAGTCAAGATTTGTGAATCTGATCAATCATAGTTTTGATAATTCCTAGTCCATACATACATGTATGTCATAATGTCTTTGTATCAGTTTCAGTTTTCATTTAGTCTTTTCAAATAGCAAACGATTGACATGATATAAACAGAAATCGTCCTCCAAAAGGATTGACATGGTGCTGAAATGCATTCATATCCTTTTGTACGGGTTATTCTTCATCTTTTTGGAAGAATGATTATTTGATATCAGTAGTTCTATTGGATGAATGCAAAATCCTATTGTTAAAAGCATTACCATTTGATATATTCTATGAAATACATTTTATATTTTTGAGAAAATGAAATTTTCAGTTATCATTCTAGGCACCATGTCTTTACGCTGTCCATAAGCATGATACATGTAAGCACTAGCAGTGACACAGAGAAGTTGTTCTGCCACACTAAAATGATTGTCTTGCCAGGGTACCAGCATCCTTTACCTGATTTAGAATGTCAAAGTGTTCTCTAGCAATGAGATCCTGTCCATCCAGAGTTGAGAGGCCTTTGATGAAGAGCTGCCTTGGCGTCATATTCCCCTCTGTGCGAACCTTGTGATTGTTCCACACCTCAGTGAATCTTGCCAGTGCTTTATCTATTCGTGGGCAATAGATGTGATGGAGGCAGAATAGATCTACAGTGTTATCACAGTCCAAGATACCTTCATCTTCCATGTGGCTAAAAAGCTGATAGAATGTAGACACAACAGCTGCATATAGACAAGGGGCGCTATAAGGACCATAAAATGGGGGTCTAATAAGGGACATACACAGCCGTATGTTACCCGGGGGCCCATCAGGACCAATCACATTAATAATTTTTTTTTCATAAACAAATATTTTTTCATGAATAATTTTTTTTTCATGAACAAATATTCTTTTCATGAATGAATATTTTTTTCATGAATCAATATTTTTCATTCATGAATGAATATTTACCATTCATGAATGAATATTTACCATTCATGAATGAATGGTAAATATTTACCATTCATGAATGAATATTTACCATTCATGAATGAATGGTAAATATTTACCATTCATGAATGAATATTTACCATTCATGAATGAATATATTTTTGGAACAAAAATATTTTGTAGTATTGAATATTGCAACGTTTGGCTTGCCATATGCATATACATCACGCCATAATCTCTCAATGCGAGAGTTATGAACACTCCTCCCAGTAATAAATGATCCACGGTTAGGACCACGCATTGGATGAGAAAGCATCCACATGGCAACATCGTGATTTTCGACCCCTTTGTCCGCCCGAACTCTTGCTGGAAGTCCCCAGGTTTTGACTGCTTCCTGGAAGACACTGAGCACAGTAGATGACTTGTTGATCGTACTACAGCCCAAATACACAATGACACGGCTAAATCCATCTATGCCACCATGTATCACAAATTTCCAGCTGAAATAAAATGAAACTGATCATGAACAAAAGAATTCAAACACCAGAAATGTAAAAGTAAAAAATGTAAAAGTAAAAGCCTACTCAATGGATGACTTAAGCTG
>NMRB01000593.1:75387-118910 GCA_002633025.1 Notospermus geniculatus
TAGTATGCCTAATTGGGAATGCAGCACTGAGACTTCTTTGTATGGCTCATTGATTAATTAATCACCTTGTTAATGCTTAACAGGGACTGTGTGTACTCAGGGATTTAGCCCCTCACAGGTATACTAGAATATACTTCAAGTATACTGTAATTCACTTTCAAGTATACGGGCATATACTTGCAAGTATTCGCTAGATTTCGTGCAGTGTTATTTAATGGATATAGGAACTTATTTGCATTGAATACAAAGGATTAATTCTTAGGAATCGCTAGATGCCCAGTTTTATTGAGGTAAGCTTGTTTAATGTGTATTTTGGGGCGATTTTCGACCGGGTATCCGGGGTGTGCATATCAATGTACAGGAATCGTCGATGTTTCCAGCCTTGTCTATTTTTATATTATAGTGGGGTACCCACTTGGTTTACCGTAGCTAGGCCCCACACACAACTTCACAAGGGCCTGTGTTGTCCCTGACATTTTTACGTTTCATGCACTCACACACATGACATGCAAACACACACCATTACCATGATTACACTGTTTATTGACCCAAAGTCCACGATTTACGTTACATGCGTTACATGTCGTTGTTCATGTCATGCATGTTGGTTCACACAACGCAGAATGCACATGACATGCATCATACATGTCATAGGCCTAGGCCTACATCATGTACATGTCATATGGTAGTATGTAAACATTGAAACGTTTCAAAATAAACGACCCATAATAAACGAGCCAAATAAACGGCCTAAACATGTACTAAAACATGATATTTTGGTGTTACTGGACATTACAGGTCATGTGTTTCAATATCACCCCACTTAAAAACCATAAAATATAAAATAATTGAAAAAAGTTGCATTCGGGCCGTCAGGAATTTCACATTTTACATAAACCGGTACTTCCCCACCAACCTCGTATCCATGACCAATATCTAATCACCATGATCACAGGCACCTAGACATACACAACTTAGAAACCAGTTAGGACACCAGTTAGGCCTGCACGCAATACTAAAAACGTAAACTCCCTGCTACAGATTTATACGGGCAATTTCTTGGTTTCGTTGTCAGTATATTGCTGGCATTTTTTCCCGTGATTGAAGGGTTGTGATACCGAAGGGTGTCCAGGCGCCTGTGATACACCAAACGCAGATTGCGCGGGAAACCTCCAAGACCGACATGCCAGAAGGGAGTGTTGGTGATCCTTTTTATGCCGATTTTTTTCATGAATTGAAGAGTCTCTGTGAAGCATGTCAGGTGAAGATACGGCTAATAGAACAAAGAAGATGAATAGGTAGGTGGGCCTATTTTATAGTTACAAATCTGATCAGGATCGAATGTTCTTTAACTGACACAAGGGGGTTCATTCTGAGGCAGGCCTAGTTCATCTCTCCAACACACTGAGGCGCTGTGGTTGGTACTGCGAAATCTTCCCCCCACGAAATCCATCACTTCCAGTTCATGTGGATGGATGAGCATGCCCATGTACCCATGAGTTCATGACTCAATCAAACTTTACCGTAGGGCCTATACCCGGTAGGCCTACCGGTATGCCTAGGCCTAGTTAAGTACCGGTATGAGTATGATATAGAATGACATGCATGAATGAATTGAAGACCCTGTGTTGTTGTTGGCTCAGTCAAGTCGGGTAGTAGTAGGGCTAGGCCTACCTAGTGTATGGCGATGCCGATGGGGTCCTACTTGCAAAATTACCCAAAATATTCTCACTTGTCCTAGGTAGGCCTAGTTGTTGTTTGGCAGGCCTGACATCACTGCTGTGTTCATGAAAGTGAAAAAAATCTGCATTTAGCCTAGGCCTAGCTAGGCTAGGCCTAGGCCTATGTCCAGATGAAAACAAAAGTGTAGGCCTGCCCTACCGGTAGGCCTAGTAGCCTAGGCCTACAGGCCTTATCGCACCTAGCACGTGTGAAGCCAGCCAGGCAGAAAGGGCCCAAACATCAGTGCCCCCGTAGTACATTCACAATACATTCATGGCGCTATTCATGGCGTGCATTTTTTGTAAACATTGGCCAATAAAAGTAACTTCCAAATAAAAGCCAGATGCGCCTAAACTACATTGTAGCCTACTAGCTTTTGTGGGAGGCAGTATGATGTGATTCAAATCGATAAATGTTTGACCACCGACCCTCTTCGCGATCGAAAAAAATTGATGATTAATACACTGACAGGCCATAATCATCACCAAAACATTATCACGCAAGTCCCGCCCCAACCCCGTGCTGATTGGTCAAAACCGTCAAGACAATAGAAGAGGGAATTATGGGACGGGGCCCCATGATAATGTGTTGGTGATGTTTATGGATCGTCAGTGGTGTATTAATCATCAATTTCGCGAAGACGATGGGTGGTCAATAATTTATTGATTTGAATCACTTCATACCGCCTCCCACGTAACTAGTACCGCATCCGGCTTTTGGAAGTTACTTTTATTGGCCAATGTTTACAAAAAAATGCACGCCGTGCACAGCTCAATGTATTGTGAATGTACTACGGCGGCGCTGATGTTTGGGCCCTTTCCGCATGGCTGGCTTCACACGTGCTAGGTGCGATAAGGGCTATAGACTCTTTCGAGGAAGGCACCTGTTTGTTTCCAAACTTTTGCAGCCTAGGCCTAATTTCTCTCAAATTAACACTTCGGTTTCTGGATCTAAACAACAGTTGAATTGGTGTGAATATTTTGGCTAATTTTGGAGAAGGAATTGGAACTGTCAGTGTCATGAGTCGACTGAGTGTGATGTCTCCGGCCCAAGTTGAAGGAATGCCAAAAGTGTGACCTGCCCTACCCTTGCTAAGCCTACATGTAGGCGGTGTTGTACAAAATAGTGTCGGCAACAGATAGTGGCCTTCATCTTTCTTGGCAGGTCATGCTCTGCAGGTTATGGAGGAAGATCTGCGGATCCTGCTCTAATTTAGTACCGGTAATGTAGGCCTACATTAGCCTACAAGCTCAATTTCCTCCAATCACAGTTTGCCCTTGGCTTAGGATTGCAGGGGCGTAGCGTGATGTCGCAATGGGGGGGGGGTTCGTTGAAATGGGCAAAGCCCATTGCTTGAGCGACGAAGTCGCGAAATGCGAGCGCCGAAGGCGCGAAGCTGCCGCGGAGAGTCCGGGAGGCCTCCCCGGGAAATTTATTCCTAAAGTGCCGGAAATTCGCTTTCCTAACAATGCAAAAATTAAATGTCTTGCTGCAGAAATTGAGGCTTTTATTACTCTTTTTACTATATTCAACATCAAAGTACTGAGTATCTTCCTGTCGGTTAGCCCCGGGCAGCGGTTAGCTATCCTAATCAGGCGCGGATCCAGGGATTCTGGAAAGGGGACACAGACCAATGCGAGTGCCGAAGGTGCAAAGCCCTGACTGGGGGTCCTCCCCCAGGAAATTTTTAAATTTGAGGTGCTTAGAAGCGTTTTCCTGGCATCTTGACAAGGGAAAAAAAGCAAGACTAAAAATTTGATTTTGCCATTCTCTGATACCGCTATACAAAATTAACCTTGGTCCCGATTAGGCCGACATAACAGATTTTTTGCTACTGTAGCATCGGGTCTGAGAGAGCCCAACACCATAGCAGGGCCGTCGGAACGTCTTGGAGGTTGCGGGGGGAGTGTCAAAGATTAGATAAAGTAGCCAGCTGGAGCCCTTAGTTCTTAGGCCTAGAAGCGAGCGCCGAAGGCGCGAGCCGAAATATTGGCAGGGGTCCGGGGGCATCCCCGGGAAAATTTTTGAAAATAAGAGTGCTTTTACGCCATTTCCCGGAATTTGAGAGCAAAATTGGACACTCTAGCCATTGGACTTGGACCTTTTGGGACTAATAAAGTCATGGCGTTTCAGAACGCAGTAAAAAAATATTTTTGGCCGTCTTAAGCGGATCCTTTGCTCAAGCGGGGGGGTTCGTTCGAACCCTCCGAACCCCCCCAGGCTACGCCCCTGGATTGGCCCTAAGTGTGTTACATCACATTATTTTTCATTATGACATTAGTCTTCATGTAGTTCTTACATGTATTTATATTTCTTCCAGATCACTCTCAGATTTCCAAATCGTCCCCATCTATGGAGATGGTTACTGCCTTGTAAATGCATTTAGGGCTTCCCTCAATATGGCAAGACCTACTGCAGAAATTTTAGAAGAGATTAAGGTGGAAATCCTGGGCAACTTGGAGCAATACAGTCCGTTCCAGACCACCGACTCGGATGTTGTAGCCGACCTAAATTCTTATGTCTACCATGGGAATTACTCTCATGGTGTTGCTGACATTGTGGTCAATGCTCTGGCCAACATATATGGGGCAAGAATTCTTATACATGTTGTCGGTGAAGAAGCCGTTGAAGTTACACCAAAGGATTGGCCAGTTGTACGGACTGCCCATCTGAGAAAGGTTGGAGAGCATTATGATGGACTTATTCTCAAAAGGAAAGACCTAAATAGAGGTAAGAATCACTGCCATCGGCCATGACTGCAGTGCAAGAAGCAATCTCTTGCTGGATAATGATTCAATTAAAAAAAAAGTAAATTTTTAATTCAGGCATGTCAGGAAAGATTCCATGGATTTTTACTTGAGAAACTTGCAATCCAAAATGCCTTGAAAGAATTAAGTACTGTAATAACAAGAAGCAGGAAACAAGTTTTTTCAGTGGGTGTTTCTCTTCTTCAGAGAATAATTTCAGATAATTAGGAAAACTTTTTTGGCGTCCATCATTGCTGATAAATCTGTTCATTTTCAGCATGTAACGATTCACCTTAAGTTTGATAGGCCACACGACCAGTTCAGGACCAAGCATGCCCAGGGAAGCCATGAAGACAGAGAAATAGGTAGGATTATTCTGCCACTGATATGGGTGGTAAAACTAAAAGTGGAAGGCATAATACCACATATAAACCATTTAAAATATAAAGAGTGATTCGAAGATTGAGTACCAGTAGATGGATGTCATCAAAGAACACTTGATGGATGACATCAGGAAGTTGCGCACAAAAAATGTTTAACAACAACTTAAAACGCTGAATGGCTTGAATATTTTAAAACTTGACAATTTCCTGCTTTATTTTCAGAGTGTGATGATGCTCAATTCTCAGAGACTGACACTAGTGATGAACTTGGCAAGTCTCCATGGCTCACGATGAAACGACCAGGGAAAAGTACATTTTTCTGGGCAGATGAAGAAACAGGTAGAAATGATCAAAGTGAGTTTACCTTGCTAAGTACTGGTAAAGCCGATTGTTTGGTTTGATACCAAAGGTTTTGATTTGCCTTAATCGGGTCACAGAGCAGATGATCGTGACTCCTGGGTCAGGTAAGAAATAGCTTGGGGGCAAAAGCCAAAAAAGAACTCTTTGCTGTAAAAGGTTATCCCCCACCAAAGTCTTTATAGGGGACACCCCTATATCAACAATCCCAAATCTGAATGGCTTGAATATTTTAAAACTTGACAATTTCCTGCTTTATTTTCAGAGTGTGATGATGATCAGTTCTCAGAGACTGACACTAGTGATGAACTTGGCAAGTCTCCATGGCTCACGAAGAAACGACCAGGGAAAAGTACATTTTTCTGGGCAGATGAAGAAACAGGTAGAAATGATCAAAGTGAGTTTACCTTGCTAAGTACTGGTAAAGCCGATTGTTTGGTTTGATACCAAAGATTTTGATTTGCCTTAATCGGGTCACAGAGCAGATGATCGTGACTCCTGGGTCAGGTAAGAAATAGTTTGGGGGCAAAAGCCAAAAAAGAACTTTTGCTGTAAAAGGTTATCCCCCACCAAAGTCTTTAGGGGACACCCCTATATCAACAATTCCAACAATCAATCATTGAAGTCCTCCAACTCGGGAATGACTTGACCCAGATTGCTCATAACTGACATGTACCCCCCCCCCTCCGGTACCTCTCTCTGTCATTACACTGTTATGGCCAAAAGAGTGAGCAGATGGTCCATGGACCATTTCATTATCTTACATAAAAATGAAACTTATTTCATCCATTCTCGCTGCAGCCCATGAAATGCATGATGATTCAACCTCCTTGCCGACAAAAAGACCACGCTTAGACCCGCCTGTTATCATCATTTCCAGTGACGAGGAGGTGGATGAAGTCAAGTTGGACTTGCCATGTTCTTCACCAGCTCCAGCAAAATGTGGTGTTGTGGTGCATTCTAACGCAACTAGTCCCTTGAGAACTCTGGATATCTTCCACATTCTCTTGGATGAATTTGATTTGGACAAAGTTTCAACTAATCGTCCAACTGGGGTAGTAAGTAATGCAACCTATGTGATTGATAAGCGTGTCGTCAACCGGAAGGACATCACAGCTGATGACAATGGGGCCTGGATAGGTCGTGGTATGCCTTCCAAATATTACTGTGTTGAGACAGAGGATGGTCAGTTTACAGTTCGTGAAACTTCACGTTTAGAAAGATGTGGCAGTGAAGTACATGAGGCGTACATAAAAGAGAGAAGGGGTAGATCATATGTTGAAGTGGAAGTTCCACCAGAATCTGTATACCGTGTCACTAGGTATTATAGCAAGTGTGCCAGCAACACAAAATTTCATAGGATCGTTTTTGATGTTTCAAATCTTGATTTTTGCATTGTTCAGTACTACTGGGAGGATGGGGTCATTGAAGGTATTTCTCTGAAGCCACATGGGAATGCAAAACAAAACAAAAGGGCCTACATCAGGACTGCATCATCTGTTCTTGACAAAATGGCAACAAAATGTTCCCAAGAGGGTAAGCCTAAGAAAATATATCATGAGATGATCAGGGAAAGTGAAGGTGGGTGTTTGAGTTCATTTTCCAGTCAGCCACGTGACAAACAACAAATATACAATGTCAATTGGCGCAGGGCGAAACCACAAACAGCAGGCACTTCTAGGGTTGACAACATATTTGCTATCGTGGCACAGATAGAAGACTCTGCATCCAGTGGTAAATTTGTCAGAAAGGTGTCATTTGAGAAAAGCTCTCCAAGCTGTATCAACTTCACTGATCAACAGCTCTTAGATGTACAGAGGTTTTGCACTGGTCCCAAGAGTTCAATTTTAAGTGTTGACATGACTTTCAATCTTGGGGATCTTTATGTCACAACCACAACGTTTGAGAATTTGAGTTTGATCTCTAACAGAGGTGGATTGCACCCTACCTTTCTTGGCCCTCTTCTAGTAGATTTAAAGAAAGACCGAGAAACGTATGAAACTCTGCCAACACAAATGCATCTTTATTGCCCTGAATTGAGACATTTGAAGGTTTTTGGCACTGATGGTGAAGAAGCAATAATACAGGCATTTGGAAACACATTTCCTTCTGCTGCCCATTTATTATGCTTCAATCACATGAAAGACAATCTGCAGCGAAAAATGAGAGACATGAAAATGGATGACACTTCAGTTAGGGAAATTATTTTTGATGTGTTTGGTGTCCAGAGAGGTGACACATGGGAGTTGGGGCTTGTAGATTGCCACGACATCACCGACTTGAGAGAAAAACTTGAAACGTGTAGGCGACGGTGGCCTGCAGAATTTTTTGATTGGTTCCTGAAAAACAAGGTAGATGACATTGCAAAATCTATGTTGGTCTGTGTGCGGGAATTTGCAGGGCTTGGGGATCCTCCAAAACCATACACGCAGAATCGCATTGAACGAATGAACAGATTGATTAAACAGCATGTTAACTACAAAAAAAGTGATTGGCCTGTGTTAAATGATGCTCTTCATGAACTGGTGAAAGAGCAGTATATTGAGGCAGAAAGGGCAGTGTATGGGTTGGGTGATTTCAAGTTGAGTCCCGAATTTCAGCATCATCATGTCAGTTCTCATCAATGGCAGTCAATGACACCTGCGCGTCAAAAGGCTCATCTAAGAAAGTTCTTTTCAGATCGCGGCAATCAATCCTTACCTGAGCCTGGACAAAACTTGTCACACTCACAAGCATCTCATCGTCATGTACAGGCAAATAAATCTCCTGTCATAACACAGTTCCAGTCAACAAATGGGTACTCAGGTGCTCTATCGCAGAAGATGCTTTCTGTGCCTGTTGACCAAGCTAACATTTCTACGTTAGCGAGGGGGACTCTCCAAAATATTTGGACAAAGGCAGAGACCTTGGTTCGGGCACCGAACTCAATCGTTCGTGCTCCTGGAGAAACTCCAGATGCGTTCTCTGTTCTTTCAGAAAGTAGCGTCAACGGACCACCACAGCATTATGTGTGCAAATCTGGGAATCAGATAAAATGCGATTGTCCGATGCACAAGGCAACTAATATCTGCTCCCATGCTGTGGCAGTCGCTGAAGTGTTGGGATGCCTTGAGATATATTTAACGTGGATCAGGAACAGGGGAAAAGAACCGAATTTGAGTACTTTCTTGAGGTCGTCAGTTCCAAAAGCAGCAGGAAAAAAACCAGGGCAGAGGGCACGAAATATTTCCAAATCCAGGCTTCCTGTACAACAAACCGTAGAGAGAATTGTTGATCCTGTCTTTACAGAAGTGTGGCACAATAACAATGATTTTTTTGTGACACTGATGGAGAGAGAAAAATCGTGCAAAAAATGTGCCTCATGCCTTGTAGATTTTCCTGTTAGGTTGAAAGTCATCCCCCATAACATGGTAGTAAGTCATAGAGAAAGGTACCTGAATCCTCTGAAAAATGGGGAAAATACAGAGTGGGTACCGACAAAACAAAAGCAGCGAGCTGTTTATTACCACCCTGATGCTAACTGCATTAAAAAACGACATCCGTATTTTGATCCGTCGATGCTGAAAATTGATGCAGATGTTAAACGCCAGTTGAAGAATCTCCACTGGAGGTTACTGCAAGATGGGCTTGATTACCAGCCAGCTGGAATGGCCTTTGAGCTGTAAACTGCAAGTTCTAATCTATGGGCGGTTATGTCGGCATAAACGCCAGTTCAACTGGCGTTTAACATCTGCATTTATTTGTAAAAATGAAACGTATGTTTTTGTGCCAAAACAGATATTTCTGTAAATACGAAAGTTTTTCCCGATTTTTATAATTTCGCACAGAGGTGTCAACTCGCAGAGAGATTGCCGCAGAGATGTTTGCCAAACGAAGACTCTAGATGGCGCTCGATACTATCGTGACTTTACCAAACTCCCGATATGGAACTCAAGTCATGATAGTATCAAGCGCCATTTAGTGTCTTTGTTTGGCAAACATCTCTCTGGCTACCTGTCTGCAAGCCGACACCTCTGCGAGAAATTACATGTACATGTATAAAAAATTATTGATTATTGATAAACACAAAAGTTTTACCCAAACTTTTACTTTTATCTGTTTTGCAAAAATTCTGCTCGTTTTTGGATAACACACACATTTTGCCAAAAATAATCATGTTTTGACACAGAAACACAAACACATACGTTTTATATTTACAAATAAATTATCTGCACGGCAGCACATCTAATTTATGCGGACATGAGAACCGCCCATAAATCAAGCTTTCACTGGGTTTGTGAACGTCTGTCAGCATTGTCCTTCTGATATATTTGATGTATTGTACAATTCAATTCAATTCAAATATGTTTATTGCGCCTTGCATTACATAAGTGTGCATCAGCGGAAATACAATAAACAGGTGCATGTTTGATAGCCAAAGATAAGAACAGAGTAGTATGAGGTAGGTGAGGATCTGTCTCCGGAATGTACCCCACCCACGATAGCTAAAGAAGAAGTGCATTACGTGTATTGAGTAATTAAAACAATTAGATACCATTAATTAAAACAAAGGTTAATTAAGACAAATAAGATACAATAGATTTAAACAACAAGATGGAGGGGTATAGCTGCAGATGACCAGGTGGAGGCCACTACCAGAGTCAGGGGGGGGGGGCAACGCATGCCCCATCACGGGCATCTCTTTGCGAAACCTGTGTGGACATAACTGGCAATCGCCTGGACCTCACTTACACATTGTCTGGCGAGGATGTCCCCGACACCCAACCCCACCGATCCCCGGCTGTCAAGGTTTAGGTTATTAAATAAGATCACTCTGTCACCCGAATGAAAAGAGCACCTCAGAAGGAAATGGTATTCGTCATCTATATCACCTGAGTCACAGAATTGACACAGTCTAGCTTTAGCCTCCAATTTTTCATACCTTCCAGTTTCTATCCTCAGTTTGTGATTACTAACTCTGAACTTGGTAAGACTCACTCTTTTTTGAACATTAGTTACTGTAGATATCCAAGGTACAAAAAGCACAAAATTGACACACTAAATGATAATAAACAAGAAGTCAATCTCCAGAATTCACGAATTTTCGACCCCAACCGGGGTCTTTTTCAAGTGGAACTTTACAATCTGAAACTCTAGAAAAGACTTTTCTAGAGTTTCAGATTGTAAAGTTCCACTTGAAAAAGACCCCGGTTGGGGTCGAAAATTCGTGAATTCTGGAGATTGACTTCTTGTTTATTATCAGTTACTGTAGATAGATATGGTTCGAATTGGTATTGCCTTTTGAACGTTCTATACGTGCGTAGTTTATTACTGTATTATTGTACATGTAGAATCCCCAGTCATCCACACAGTCATCCACACAAGTCATCCACACAAGTCACACAGTCATCCACACAAGTCCATTTTTGTTTACAGTTCAAGCTTTCTCAGGGTTTGTGAACGTCTGTCAGCATTGTCCTGATAATATATTTGATGTATTATACGTGTAGAATCACCAGTCATCCACACAAGTCCATTTTTAGCTCACCTCTGTGAGGTGAGCTTCTCTCATGGTGTGTCGTCGTTAACAGGGGTGGCACGTTTCTANGTTAGCGAGACGGACTTCTGATCAGAAGATCCCGGGTTCGATTCCCAGTCCTGACCAAGAAAAAAAACACGCTCGCTTGTGACCTTGAGCAAGTCACTTTGCCTCACATGCTTCACCCCACCCAGGTGTAAAAGGGGTACCTGGCTGGTAGAGATGGTGTATGTGAATGTTAGTCCAAGAGCGCTGAAATCGGCTGCCGGGACTGTAATACTCCCCGGGGAGTGGAGATATGAAATTGGAATGAACAGGCCTATAGCTGGGGGTAATAATTGTGAAGTGCCTTGACACTTAAATGTAAAAGGCACTATAAGCCCACACATTATTATTATTATTATTATTAGATATCTCTAGTCTGATTTTGCAATGACAACACCAGGATTTTGTCATGCTGTAACTTCTATTTGTACGGCGTGTTATTTATGTGGCAGTCTAGGAAAACCCTGCAGATGTTGTATCTCAGGAAAGTGTTTAATGGCCTTGGTGAAACCACACATTTCAATAGCTGACATACGTAACAGATAAACAGTAGCTAGGCCGAGTAGATCAATGCACAGGCAGTCTGACAGCCCTTGTTGATCATTCAGTGACATCTGCCGGGTTTTCCTAGACCGCCACACATTTGTCAACCCCACCCAATATTGTGACATGAAAAAGAAATGATTGAGTTAATAATTCAATCATTGGGGTTGCTTGTGTGATAAAAAAAGCCCTATCCAGGGTATCCAGTTAGTTCTGCTCAAGCTTTAGATAATAGTTGCATATTCACATTGTCATATTTTTGGAAAGTTTTATTATTCAATTTCACTGTAAACATGGTAAATGTTTTGTTCATTTTTATACACGCAATTTTACCCGATACTGTCCCTTACCTTACACTGAACTACATGTAAATAACATTTGGTTGCCTTCTTTTTTATTTGAATATTTTCAAGGGCATGCTGTTGAATCAACACAGTTTGATATCAACATCATATTTTTGGATAATTTTATCATACTCAAATCCACTTTGTTCTATGTTCATTGTGGGGGACAATTTTTTTTTGTCATATCAACACAGCATTTTATTAAAAAACACAACAAAAGTGTTTTTCAGCCATAATACTTCCCTGCCAATTCCTTGTCCTTGACTACTTAGTAACTAATGATCTGATATCATTGTCCACTTGCATGTACATGTACCAGTACACAATATCTATTGTTAGAAACTCATTTTCCCTAGTCATCCACAAGTCCATTCTATGCACGGTTTGAAGATTGCAGATATTTGTAGGTTACTAAAGTAGTATGGTTTAAATCATCTGGACCCTGATGGGAGGACCCTTTGGTTGTCAGGCAGACCTTGGTATTGTTGGTGAAGTTTGGCTATTGAAGTGCAACATAATCGAATCAAGGCCTAGTTCGATGTTCTATTTCGAACCAACGTTCAGCTGGTTAGAAAACAATCAGTGTTGAACCGTTTAGAGTAAACCCTGAGTAAATTGTTGTCCAGTTACTAGGGGTTTGACTGATATACGCCCATCAGGGTCCAGATGATTACAAACTTTAGTATAGTATACTGACTATAATATTTCATTGGAATCTGTTATATTTTATAAGTTTTATTGCATTTATTAGTTAGATATCTTTTAATTTCTAGTACTTTCATGTTGTCAATCATTGCATAGATATTTCTGATTTTGCAATGACAACACTGTTGATTTTGTAATGCTGTCACTTGTGTGTGACCAAAAGATTAATCAGCCCTGTCCGGTGTCCGCTCAGTGCTGCTTTGCTTTGCTTTGCTGCTGGCCACAATACTTCCCTGCCAACTCCTTGTCGTTGACGAGTGAGCAACTATTGATCTGATTGTCCACTTGCATGTACTTTTTAAATACCAGGAACTTAGTCATCTGACAATGTGATTTAAGTTGGGATGAAAATCTAGTGCATTTTCTCAACTTAGTGCATGTCATGCATGTACCGGTACACAATATCTCTGTATACGCATTTTCTGTAAAATTATACTTAGTATATTCATAATAAAAGGATATGAAATTTATATTGGTATCAGCATTTTCCATGTTTTGATGGTGTTACTCATCTAAGTCATGTAAGTGGTGTTACTTTGAGAATGTCAGTAATGATTCAAATTCAAGGATGGCTTCTTCCTCCACATCTGGTTACCTACAAGGTAGTTAATAACCTCCTTGCATGACGTGACTCTTTCTCCCTCCCCACTTTGATTAGAGTGGTGTGCTATCGAACCAATATCATCCCATGGGCGGTTATATAACCCCATTTTCTCTAGACATTGTGGTGATCTCGAGTCGTGTGGCGCTGCACTTTCTCTAGACGTTGCGGTAATCTCGAGTCTTGGCTAAGAAAGACGATAGATGGCACTGCAGTCGTTCACATGACCTTGAGTTGTAGCTAAGGTGGCGTGTCAGCGAAGAATGACGGAAACACCCAAAGTGTTACGAACGATACAGCGGCATCTTACATCTTTCGCCATCTTACAACTCAAGATCATGTGAATGACTGCAGCGCCATAAGACTCAAGATTACCACAACGTCTAGAGAAAGTGCAGCGCCATCTGTCGTCTTTCTTACCTACGACTCGAGATCACCACAACGTCGAAAAAATGACAACAACAGCGTCTTTATTTGCGGCTATAACCGCCCATAGGCCAAGAGTGGAATGATACTTTCGTCACACTTGAGAAGTTCAACGTGCTGTTATAGCGTGACTACCCTTCATCAGGTAAGGTAACTTGCTTCAACTCATTCTTTTATGTGTAGTAACTGCACTCTCCATGCAATTGGTAGCTTAGACCATTCGAATAGATAGATTTGAACAGTCTTTCGAGCATGAATTTCTAGACGTTGCTGAGGTCAAAGGTTACGTTGGCCGTCGCGGGAGGTGTTCAGGCCTATTTCGTCCACGTAGGCCAGGCCTACCCACTCCCGGCCGTCACACAGCACACTGCCCTCTCCCTTCTTCGCCACCCATGCCTACGTCAGTCAGTTTCGGAATTTTCCTGGTCATTTTCCACCAAAAACCAACTGTGAAGTGTGAAAAAATCATTCAGTCCAAAATGTAAACAAATGGAGGCGAGGTTGATTGCCATGTCCGGGGTGTTCGGAAAATGTGGAATAACAAGGCGGGTAACCGTTCACCGTATAAATCACGAAAATAAGAACCTAAATTGCCCAAAGTTACTAATGAAGGTAAGTAAAAATAGGTCTGACCGACCCTCGTTATAATTATCCTGAAAATAAGTGATTTTCTGCTTTTTAAAAAGTTTTGGCTCGTTTATTATGGGTCGTTTATTTTGAAACGTTTCAATGTTTACATACTACCATGTCATATTGTGCATCATGCATGTCATGCATGCACATGATCACCCAAGCTTCGCCATAGCAACGAACAGCCGACGGCCGTTTAAGACGCAGTGTCTGATTGGCTGAACTAACTCCAAGTGCGTTGTGGTCGTCGTTACGCTAGCCGCTGATTTTGCAGCTTGCTTTCCCAGTCGTTTGTGGAGTGTAGTGCGGCGGCCGGAGCGACACAACGACTGGGTCCCGAGTCTAGTAGTGAGTGGAGAACGCGATGTTCATTATTCAGGGCGCGGAAGAGTTGTGCCAGATCACAAACGCCGAGTAAAAAAGAGCTCCTATGCAACAACGGCCTAGGACCTCATCAAGTTGTCCTTACCTTGAGTCCCAAAAGACACAAACAAAATTAAGCAGAGAAATCGGAAGAAACTTTGCATATTCTTAACACACTTTATCCCCATAGTGCCGATGCTTGTCGATTCTGCCTGATAATTCTACAGAGTCATGTATACATTCAGCGTTGATTTATTTTTCATTGTCTGCCAAGGAAAGTAGGACTCATGACACAGAGTTCACCTTATCTTATTTCTGATCAGGGACCTTCCCGCAAAGCAATGTATGACCTGTTTTTTTTCTCATGAGAAGTGTACAGGGAGGTGTGAAAAGTTTAGGTTGACTAAAACAGTTGAATAGAAACAAGGCCCCATTGGGTGCTGGGGCAGATTACAAAGAGAAGACCTATATACAGAGAAGGACTGTTATTAGTAGATGTGTGATTAGGTTGAAAGAAAGGAGTTTTATAAATTATGGCTTGTGTAATTATGGTTCCCGATCATGAAGATCGGGAACCATATTGTTTTTGGTCGTGGTGTCAGTGTGTGTTTGTATTTGGGTGAAAATGAGGACATGTAGGCCTACCTGTTTCCTCACCTTCTATTTGGGGACCCACCGCCAATTGGGGACGTCCCCAATCTTTGTATCACTATATCCCGGCAACTGGCGATGCAATGACGACGTAGGCAATGACGACGTAGATCATTCTGGACATGTCGACAATTGGCTGTCGTGTACGGATGTCTTAGGTCCTAATTTTGCCACCACGTGGTGTATCGAAATTTTGGCCGACACACACACCATTTCTCGTGGTCCCCGTTTATGTTAACGCGTACGGATGACGTCACCAGCGGGGCAATCGTCAAAGGTGGCTCCTGGCATGGCTGGAGTCCTCGATTATTGTGGGAGAAGAAAACGTGGTTTCTGCAAGTTTCGCCGTGCCTGTCCAACAACTGAACCTTGGCCTGAACACATGCAGCCTGGTCTTACTCTGACTCAAACGTTGAGTCCAGATTCGGGATATTTCTTCACCCTCGGCGATTTCATTTGACCACTTTTATGACTTACCACTAACTGTTATAGGCTGTGTCAAGATTGGCTTAAAGCGAATCGACAGTCGTTTTGTAAACAGAATGATGATGTTTGTAAACATCGCCCTCACAGCCAATCAGAATGCAGGGAAAGAGAGTTGGTAAACAAAGATTCGTCCCCTTTTGCATTCAAATTTTTGGCTGACACATCGCTTTAATTACAATAATGTGCGAGAATATTCATATACGTATGTGACCGCCTGTGAGAAAAACCCGCTAGTCAAAGTTGCTAAACACTTCATGGTTAACCCTCGTGCGTGCAAACTGCCTGTTTGCCGAGAGTGGGCTGTGCCACACCCACGGACATTCAAATTGACCTAGAATCGTAACCAGTAGACAATCTGATGTTATTTGTATTTAATGCATGATTACCCCTCNCCCCCCCCCCCCCCCCCCCCATGAGCGACTTTGCTCCGTTCGTAGAAACCTGACTATAATACGATTTATCGTTTGTCCTGGGCTCTAGATTGACCGAGTCCAAAGTACAAATAAGACATGTTTTGTGACTCAACGCCTCTATCTCCAGAACAGAGGCAGCTACGAACTCCCAACTAGAGCCGAAAGAAAGAGGAGAAAAAAAGTAGGACGTCAAGTTTACTCTTCAGACACGTAGGAACAACGGCTGTCAAGATATAGACGATTAAAGATTCGCTAGCTGACAAAAACGCAGAGAGAATTGACTATGTCCTCACAACTCGCATCTTCGTCTCAGACCTATTTCTCTCACAGACATTTTGCAACAAGCAGACCTAGGTGAGGTTGTGGCCCTTTCAGTTGCCTCATGATGAGTGCATTGGCACTGGTTTTGGCTTTGTTTCATCAAAATATGTTGAGTGGTTGCTGCGATATTTGAGATTATCAAAATTTTGATAATTTGAGATTTTCGTGTTTTGTAGGAAATTTTGATGCCATTTGATAAAGCTAACCCCAGAATATGGATTTACAAAATTTTGGGACTTTTTGCCTTAACTGGGCAGAAATACTGCGCATTTTTCAAAGTATCAAAATGTTGATATTTTGAAAAACATGCTTACTAGTAACTTCTAACAAGTTTCGGCTAAACGTTCCAAAACTTCATACTTCTTGGTGTTTATGTGAGCTCTGTCTACGGATATCAAAATTTTAATCTTTAAAACGTTCCACTCTATTGAAACCGCAACAAAAGTCACAAAAATATTACATAATAAAAATTTTGATTTTTAGGACTTTCTCTGATGAGCTATTACGTAATTACGATATTTCCAAAATTTTGATGCAGAAATATTACCAACAAGATGTACTTTCATACGGAACAAACCGTGTTAGAATTGGCCCAGAAGTATTTGAAATATTCAAAGTATCAGATGTAGATAAACTAATGCCCATAACTGTACAGTCATTGACAGATGTTTATCTACACTTGATATCTATATTATAAGAAAGAATGCTCATTTTTTGTCTCGCTCCTTCTGGAGATTGGGCAGCATCCAAGTAATGAATGGTGGTGTGATGTGTTGGCCAGGTATCAGTCTGTGTTTATAGCAAATAAAAACCAGAAAAAAATTGGTTCCAATATGGTTTTGACAGGGAAATCTTTTGGCGACCTGGAATTCTATTTATACACTGTGGAGGGATTCCCCAGTTGTCTTACTTACCGACTGATGACCCCATTCCTGTTACAAACTTAACACATTGGAATGGCCTAGATGCAGAATCCTCTTATTATCAGAGAAACAGTGGGCAACCTTAACGATGAACTCCTTCAGATTGGGGAAGTATACAATGGAGTTGCTGGCATGGCAAGTGTGTTGGTTTATACAATTTTAAAGCACAGAAAATAATCTAGAACTTATTTTGAAATTGAAAGCAAATTCTTTAGCCAACCTGAGCAATTTATTTTTAGCTTCGAGACCATGACATGCAACCCATTAATTGCCTCTGATGCTCGCCTAAAGAATTTGATTACTTGCTGTTGAACGTATCAGAGGCGGGAAAGTTAGAAAGGGAGGAAAGCGAGTATAAGGAAAGTGAAAGGATCTGGATGGAGGAGGAAGATTAGCCGCAAAGAGTAGGCTAAAATACACTAAAATATCCCTATTTCCGGGCTGTTTCAAAATACTATACCTACCTAAAATTGCAAACTAATAAAATCTCCTCCATCCAGATCCTTTCACTTTCCTTATACTATAAAACTGTTCAAAATCTCGAAAAAAATTTATACTTTTGTTCATTTGGAACGCTGTTCAAAATATTGTGAACGCCGTGATAGATTTTAGGCCCTTTTTTGGACCTTTCAACAAAACCCTCCGGAAGGTTCGCGATATCATGTGAAACCCTGTAGATTCACTGATTTCTTACCCTCCTCTGGTTTGTCTTCTCTTTTATAGTGCATCAAATCACTCTTGAAAATTTTCATGGTTTGACCTACCAAATTAAACCCCCTTTAACTCCTAAACGGTTTTTCCTGGATTAACGAAGTGATGTTTTTTACTATCAGTATTAGTCAGCCAATTTTACTATATTTTTTATTTTTCACAAATCTGCTGTAAAAAATTATTATAAACAAAAAACTACAATCATATCTTATACTTTAAGTTTGTCCTAACTGAGCTATCACAGCGCCATCTCTGGGTTACAACAAGAACTAAGCTTGCAACAGTGGCGCCATCTCTTGTGAAAAGTGGGAACTAAAGTTCCAACAGTGCTGCCATCTCAGGTTAGAAGTGGGAACTAAATTTTACTTTTTAAATGTGTTCTAAACTCAAGGATTTTTTCATTTTCGACCCGTATAATGCGATTATTTCCGGAGTAACCAACTGTGGCAAATCGTATTTCATTTTGGATTTGTTAGAAACAATTTATAGGGATCATTTTGAAAATATTGTATTGTTTTGCCCTACCTTTGATTATAATGAAACCTATAATAGAAAATGGATTTTCAAAGATAAAAATTTCATAGTGTTCAATCCATTGCTTGTAAAAACACATCTCAACACAGTATTATGGTTATGTATGCACATTTTTGAAGGTACAAACACACTTTTCATCATCGACGATTGTGCTAACCTGCAGGGTAGTAAGAAGAAAGCGACAGAACTCTGCGATCTCGCCTTCAGCGGACGCCATTACGGAATAACCACGTGGGTACTAATTCAAAAATATAATTCGATTGTTAAAGATTTTAGAGAAAACATAAGATTACTAGTGTTATTTTTTAACAAAGATGAGAAAGCTATGAAACAGGCGCTAGAAGAAAACGCTATTATCCCCAAGGAAATCCGAAATGAGGTTATAAAAGAGTTAAAAGATAATAAGTCGGCAAAATTAGTTATGAGATTACAATTTCCTCACGATTTCTTACTAATTAAATGAACATTTTTAACACTGAAACACAATTAATAGACAACGTAATGAAAGATTTTAACTTGTTACCAACTAACTCAACTACTAGTAGTCAACAAGGGGTAACTAAAAATCAACAAAATTTTAACACCAATCAACAACCAGTTAATTTTAGTCAAAATTTTAGTCAAAAACCTGTTACAACTAGTACAAATTTTAGTCAAAATTCTGCTAATTCCTTGTCAGAACAAACCAAACAAGCTAAAGGAGATTTAGAAATTTTAGTTGCAACTGGTAAAACAAAGGAATTTACTGGAAAACAACTAACTTTTAACGACCTAGACAACATGTCTGAACGCGACTTAATAAAATTTCACAGGATTTACACTAGTGCACTAGCTGTTAGAGTTAATGATACTTTTAGTAAAACCATTTTAAAATCCTATTCTAAACTAGCTAGTTGGTTTTTACCAATAGAAAACGAAGAAAAACTATACGAAGATTTGAGCAACGATTATATTTTACGAACCGAAGTAGATAAGTGGGCTGGATGGTTAACTTTAAAAATGGGTGCACTAATGGCAATCGCTTCAACGAGTTTGATAACTGTGGGAAATATTAGCTATACTGAGCCCAGCGAAGCACCCAAGGTTCCAACTATTCCAGAAAGACCGAAAAAAGCTTCACTTGAACAGATAGAAAAATCACCTCAATAAATGAGTGATACTGAGACACCGGAAATAAAAGAAGAAATTTTACCTCCTAAAAATGATCCCCCGACTGTTACTACTTCCCCACCGAAAAAACCTAGATCAGAAAAACAGATAGCGTGGAGTAAAGAATTAGGAAGACGATCTCAAGAATTAAAAAAGAGAAAACAAAATTTACTAAATAATAACCATGTAACAGAGCAGAAGCCAGAACCAGAATCACAAAGCGAACCTGAATCCCAACCAGAACCAGAATCACAAATCCCCTCCGAAAATCCATCGGAAAACAATTTTTCATGGTTAGTTTTACCAACAGTTTTAGTTATTGGTAGTGTAATAGTATGGTGTAGGTGGGGGAAATACAAAGTTTTTAAACCTAAAGAGACACGTAAAGAACCAGTAAAAATTGAGCAACCCGAAGATGAAAACTCTCAAAAATCTACCGCATTTTCTATGGAGTAAATGAAGGAAAAAATGTTAATGATAAACTCAAAGGATTATCCCGATCAAGAGGCAAATGATCTGACAATCCAATTAGATGAGGAAGTAGAAAATGTAGAAAATATCAGAATTATTTACGCAGGAATACCCTGTACTTTTTACAATATTTCAGATGATTTAAAAAATAATACACTTGTTATCTATATAGACCGACGAGGAAAACATCTAAATATACCGGATGGGTTTTATGATTTAGCAATATTTACCAAGGAATTTAAAAATCAACTTCATAACAAGGTCTAGGTAGGAATTTTATGAATTTTGAATTACGACCCCATGATGGTAAAATAGAAATTTTATTTACATTAGCTAGAGGAAAAACCGTTGCTGATTACAGTTTCCTTGTAGAAGAAAATACAAAAAAATTATTAGGTCTCCATAATAGATACACAGGACCAGTTGCAAAAGATAGAACAAAAGGGATAATAACCGGCGATGCTGCAATCAATTTTAGACCTTTTGATTATTTTCTAATTCATTGTGATATAATTAACAAAGACCATATGCTCCTTAACGGCGAGAGAAGTGACGTATTTGTTAGGTTACCAGTTAAGAAATGTGACTTTGGAGAGATAATCCAGTACAACACGACTGATATGATGGGAAGACCCTGCTTAGAAAGATTTAACAAATTAAGAATTTGGATTACAGATGAAAATAATAGAAAAATAAATTTTAATGAAGCGGAAATTCAGTACGAATTAGTTATAAGATCTGCTTAATCAGCATAGCTGCAGAATTTCATTCTCATAAATGAGTAGATATTGGGGTTATTCTAAAAGACCGAAAAATTGGCAAAAAATGTTAGAGGAATCAAACCGTGAAATTGAACGAGATTCGGATATAAAACCAGAACCCGATACGGCGATCGCTGTGCCTGAACCTGTATTAATTGATGGTGATTGGGTTATTCCTAAAATCCCTGAACCGCCTGAACCGCCTAAAATCCCTGAACCTATTCCTAAAATCCCTGAACCTATTCCTAAACCCGAAAATCCTAAACCTATTCCTAAACCTATTCCTAAACCACGTCCACCAGCAGGTCCCCCAGACCCAACTATTTCTTACTAATTAAATGGAGGAACACAGAGTGCACGAAGATAAAAGAATGTATCCAGATTTACCACCTTATAATCCACAACCACAAGAACCGGATCCGACTCAGTTTAGATTACAATATATCTCAGAAATAAAAAAATTCTTTGAGATTGAAATAGAATTTCGAAGAGCAATTCATTCCAAATATATGAAAGCATTTAACGGTTTCTCTTATACTAATCATTTCTTAAATTTTACAAGTGTTGCTGCCGGATCGGTTGGTGTAACCGCATTAGCAGGTATAATTGCGACCCCAGTTGGATTAGCATTAGGAGCCGTAACAATTGGAGGCGCACTTATTTCTTCAACTTTAAATTTTTTTGCTAAAAGATTTCAAAGTAAAATTGAAAAACATGAAAAAATAGGAATGTTAGCTATCTCAAAACTAAACACCGTTAATAACTTAATAAGTAGAGCTTTATCAGATTCTCATATAACCCAAAAAGAATTCTCACTAATTACCAGTGAAAAAGAAAAATATATTACCCTTAAAAATTGCTATAAGAAAAAAACAAAAAGAAACTGCCGTCACAAATCAAAACGTTGACATGGAAGCACTTAAAAAGACTTTTTTAGAAGAAGGAAGGAAACTAGCCCAGTCAGAGATGATAGAAAAGTTGAAACAACAGTAAACCATATCTATAATTACTACTATTATACCACACAGCCACTATCGTTGCTCCCATCAGCTCCACCAATTTACTCTTAACTAAATGACTATCGAGCTAAACTATTTTATCACCAAACCAGAATGCAAAGAGGCTATATTTGAAATTTATTTAGAGCATTATCACCTAATAAAATCTATTACTTTAAAAAATATATCATTTAATAATTCTTGGTGGACAGGTGATTTTCTCCCAGAAAGTGTAAAAGTTTTTCATTTTTTAGTCACTGATCGTGGGTATGAAAAAAGTGAAATTCTAAATGCTGAAGATACATGCTCCAGAACTATGAGTGTACCAAGATATCCTAACGAAAGCCTTGAAGAATACGCTGAAAGGTTTCAACGAGAAAGTGATTTATGCATTGATAATTTGAAACTAAAATATAATTATGATAAATTCGTGGTAAAAATTTTTTTTGATTATGATTTTCCACTTAATCGTCATTTTAGTTTATCTGAGTTTCGCAATAGATGGCAGAAGATGATAGAAGACCGTGATATAAAACATGTTAAATTTCATTGCGACAGTAATAATTACATTATCATTGAATTAACAGAAAATAATGAGTTTAAACTTGATAATTTGTTTACAATCAGACCGAGTGACGTAACTCAAACTGGTCCTGACGAAGAGGGAAGAAAAATAAAAACTACTAACTACAATCGAATCATAGATCAACCAGAATGTGAAGAAGCTACATTTGAAATTTATTTGGAGCATTACCATTTCATTAAATCTATTACCTTAAAAAATATAACATTTTACAACTCTTGGTGGACCGGAGATTTTCTCCCAGAAAGTGTAGAAGTTTTTCATTTTTTAACAATTAATAAATTTAGTAAAAAAACAGAAGAAATTATAAACGCTGAAGAAGCTTGTAGAATATCATTTCATCATCACACAGATAAGGAAGAAAATATTCGTGATTGCATTGCACGGTTGGAAAATTTATATAAAACGATAGACTCGTCTTATCAAGATTCGCCTTCTGAGGTCGCCCAATTTCCATTTCATCGACATTTCAGTTTGAGAGAATTTTGTATTACATGGGAGCAATTTATCAAAAAGGATGAAATAAATTATGTCAAATTTCACTGCGATAATAACAACTACATTATAATTGAATTAACAGAAGATAAGGATTTTAATCTTGAGCTTTTAATTATCTATACCAGTTGAGGATGGTGAACAGATTAAACTTCAGAGACATGAATCAATTAGTTGTGATAGAAAAGTTGATAAACTAACCAATCATTTAAAATTTCAGATAACTGATAAAAATGGAAAAGTAGTAAATTTTAGAGAAACCCCGGTATTAATACATTTTACTCTTGAAACTATAGAACTTTCACCAATTTCACCTACATAAATGTCCAACAAATTTTATCTTCAACAAAGTAAACACTATACACCTTTCTATACACCCATTGATAAATTGCTTAAAAAATATTACAAACCACCCGAACATGAGAAATCATGGATGGATAGGAAACCAACACAAGAAGAGCTGAAACAAAACAAATTTGGAGTTTTAGATATTTTAAATTTTAAAGTTTATGTTACAGAAACAGAATATTTCACAGTTAATTTACCAGATATTATTCCAAAAATCATTAATTTTAAGAATAAAGAAGATGTTGCACGTTTCAAAAGAAAACCACTCACTTTTTATCAGAATCAATTTAACATGGCTGTTTGGTGTGCAACAACAGGTTGTGGAATTTCTCTAAATGAACTTAACAGTAATATTCCATTAATCAAATCAGTTTATACATTTCACTTATACTATCAAATAAATAGAATTTTCAGATATTTATCAATCCCACTTCCAGGAGAAGTTCCGGAAACCAACGAAGAAACCGACAATAAAAAATCTGATGATAAAAAGAAATCATACAGTTTAATGGATAATTACACAAACATGAGAAATTACAATTTTATAAAGGCAGAATTTGGAATTAGTGATGACCAAGAATTTTACATTGATGAACCTTGGCCATATGATTATAATCCTTATCCTACTTTCTGGGAAAAATTAGCTGTGAAGACAACCAATCTTGGTCATCCCGAGAATTATCCACATATGTTTACTAAAGAATGAGATGAAGGGGTAAGAAATTTAGATAAACATGATGCGCCAGCTTTCTTCTATAAAATTCTAGCAAAAGAAAGAAGTGAAAAAACATTTGATGTTCTAAAACAGACAGATTATCCAAGATATATGAAATTCATACCAACGACTTCTAATTCATACCAACGACTTCTAATGGTTTAACAAAAACTGGAATTATAAGGCTTAATGATTCAATTAGAAGTTATGTTTATTGTGTTTTATCGGCACAGACAATGCTCAAAACATCATTAGTTGGACAATCTGATAGAAGATTTACCGCACAGAAACAGTTTTTAGTTTTACTTAATAATTCAATTAATAAACATCCTGACATTCCTACTTCAGTTAAAAATTACCAGGATGCAGTAACTAAAATGCATGTCAGATTAGATTATGTTATTGGCCCAAAACTCTATATAATTAGCTCAGATATGCATTTTAAACTTGGGATTGTAGGTGGTTATAACAACAACCTCGAAATAGCAACTAAAGATATGACCCCTGGAAAACAGAATATAAATAGAGAAAAAAGAAAAGCAACACCAAATATGGAAGGAGAGCCAGTAAAAACACAGAGAACAAAAGTGAAAGACTTCCCAGAGTTACCAAAAGGTGCGAAACCACAACCAACACCACCTCAAACCGAAACCCAAACAGCAACAGATCACGAAAACATGAAATTTATAGTATTTACTGTATCTAGTGCATTAGTTGGTATAGCTCTCCTTTTACGATAATTAAATGGAAGCAGGTGGTGAAGAAGGCGGATATGATCCCCAAATAGATGACTTATCTAAACAAATGGAAAGGACAAGAATTTCTGATGAAACAAATGAGGGGCGTGAACAAGATAGAAATTGTTCAGATGATAATACTACTTATAACACTGGAGAAAATTTAGAAACCAATGATGATTTTGATACCTATGTCCGACAAAAAGATCCCGATTTAGAGCAAAGAAAAATGGATAATAAATATATTGCTGATCAACTTGAAAAGGCTATCAAACCTTCAAAACGACAATATACTGATTATGGTTTAGATTTACTATCAAATAAAGTAGAAGAGATTGATGGTGCTCTTTACTTAAAATGGAAAGGGGAAGATATAAAGATAACTGATGATGAAGGAAAATTACTTACTTACCAGGAAATCAAAAATAAATATGGCAAACCAGTTGAAAATTACATAAAAACTACTATTAAAACAAAAGGTGATAACATAGAAATGCAACCAATGGATAACGAAACTTCTAGAACTCAACGGCAACAAATAACCCAAGAAGAACAAATAGCAACAACTAGTTTTATAGAACAACTTGATCCATCCCCTGTTAAATTAACAAAAAATTTTACAGATTTTACTGATGAAGATTTTGAAAAAATAGGATTTTCAGAACACCAAATCGGAGAAGTTAAAGGAATACTTAAATTTGTTGACGATGCCTTAGCTATAATAACTGAAAAAGATATGAAGATAGGAGAATTAGAGGTGAAACTAGATGACCTAAATAAAAAATATATCAAATCTTTGGAAGATAATATAGACTTAACTGATAAACAAATAAAAGAGAAGCAGGACCTGTTAGATAAAATAAAAGAGGAAAAAGGTAAAAAACAGGAAATGAGTGAAGCAGTAAAGCCAGAAATAGAAAAGTTAAAAGATATATTTAGAGAAAAATTAAAAGACCCCACTTCTAAAATGTCACTAGCTGAAAGAGTTAAAGCACGTTTTAAACTTGATGGAGTAACAATTGCTACTATCGTTGCTGTCGCCGGAATGGCACTCACTGCTATTGGTTTTGCTATTGGTAGTCTTTTTTAGGAGCCACGGTGGTGTAGTGGTTCGGGCCTCCGACTAGCGGTCAGAGGATCCCGGGTTCGAATCCCGCTGCTGGCGTGAGACTGTGGGCAGGTCTCTTTGCCTTACTGGCCTCTCTCCACCCAGGTGTATAAATGGGTACCGGTCGGAAATGCTCAGATTGTAGCGCTGAATGAGCAGCTCATCTGAGTTCTACTGAAAGGTTTCAGGATAGACTGGGGTTAAAGTGTAAAGTCGGATGAGAACCTCTACCGTAGTTGATATCAGACTATAAACTCAAACTTTAACTTTAACTTTAACTTTTTTACAGGAACTGGAGGAACTGGTGGTTCGCCTGACACTCCTGGAATACCAGATCCCTCGAAACCCGATCCTAAACCCGATATTCCTAATAAAGTAAAAGAAGGATTAAAGAAATTTGGAGAATGGTTAAAAGAATTAGCTAAAAAATCTGTAACAGCTTTACCAGGAATAATCGGATCAATAGTTTCATTTATCTTAAAAGGAGCTGCCACAGCTGTTGGATTTTTAGCAGAACACATGATTATCCTTGTAATCATTATTGTTAGTTCTATAGTTTATGGACTTGTTGAAGCGGTTCGCATGGTTAAAAATCGTAATAAAAAATCTACTAAATAAATGGCACAAGGAAAGATACTGAATACAGTTAGGAGTCTCAGAATTCCACTCGGTTTAAAAGCTGAAAGACAGCATCACGTTATTACTAATAATCCTTCTTCAGCAAATCCATAAGAGGCATTATACATAAGAGTTCCCAGATTATCAGAAAATGTATTTTTTGTACCAGATTCATTCTATTTATCAGCTGATGTTGATCTTATTGGTCATGGTGGTAATTATGTGGTTAATAATCTCGGAAGAAATTTGATTTCAAAATTGGTTGTAAAATGGGGGACAGAAACGATTTTCCAACTTGATAATTATAATTTATACACAACTTTCAAAGATTTATGGTTAACCAAAAATGAAAGAGATAATTCAGTATTTCAAGGAATACAAGCTAAGCAATTAAGACAATTAAGATCAGGAGTTGCAGAAGCACATGTTCAAGGAGAAACAACAACACAAAAAATACTTAAAACTGTTTATGATAAAAAATACAAGATTCCGTTAGATTTTGAGTTAATGTCTACTCATGCTCCGTTTTACAAATTTCCTATTAGGGAAGATATAATTTTTGAAATAACTTTAGCACCTAAAGAAGATATAATTGTTACTAGTAATGTTGCAAATATGAATTATGAGTTAAGAAATATTTCTTTAGAATATGACACAGTAACTAATGAAACGTTGGCTAGGCAGTTAAGTGCTAACTATAATGCAGGTTTTTCCATTCTTTACGATTGGGTTGATCATTTTAAAACCGTTAGTGTTGATTCAGCTGATACTTTGATTAATGAAAATATAAACTTCCCTAAAAGATCGATAAAAGGTATACTATTATTATTTATTACAGATCCTACTGCTGGCACAAGAGATTCTGAGAAATTTGAAAACCCTGGTATAACTAATCTTAAGATTACAATAGAAGGTATAGCATTACGTTTTTTTTGCACTACTCCAAAGACGGCGGTCACCTCCCCTTACCTTTGATGTGGGGAGGTGCAATTAGTGTGTTTACTCATAGAAACATGTTCAAGGAGAAACAACAACACAAAAAATACTTAAAACTGTTTATGATAAAAAATACAAGATTCCGTTAGATTTTGAGTTAATGTCTAGACACGCCCCGTTTTATAAATTTCCTATTAGGGAAGATATAATTTTTGAAATAACTTTAGCACCTAAAGAAGATATAATTGTTACTAGTAATGTTGCAAATATGAATTATGAGTTAAGAAATATTTCTTTAGAATACAACACGGTAACTAATGAAACGTTGGCTAGGCAGTTAAGTGCTGACTATAATGCAGGTTTTTCCATTCTTTACGATTGGGTTGATCATTTTAAAACCGTTAGTGTTGATTCAGCTGATACTTTGATAAATGAAAATATAAACTTCCCTAAAAGATCGATAAAAGGTATACTATTATTATTTATTACAGATCCTACTGCTGGCACAAGAGATTCTGAAAAATTTGAAAACCCTGGTATAACTAATCTTAAGATTACAATAGAAGGTATAGCAAATAAAGTTTTTCCTGAAGGGATGAGAACTCTTGACCAGTGGTCAGAAATTAAAAAACATTTCATGAGTGAGAATACTAAAAAGACTGAGGATTGTTACATGACTTTAGAAAACTATTATGGTGATGATGATGATGATAATTTGAAGCTTCATAACCCAGGATGGGTCTTAAGCTTATAAATATCTAATGATTGTTACACGTATTGCACAGGGTGGCGTGCGGACGCAAAATAATAAACATTAATAATTGTCCATAATCCTCGCAAACTCGATCCTATCCATGTCTTGTATAAATGATAGGCCAAATATCCCTACAGGATTACGGGGAAATAACTGGACAAAGAATGGGCTTCATACAACATTTTATGAAATATCATTGCCAGACAAAAACCAGACCTGGGTCAGATGGTACATCATCTGGCCAGATGATGCCAGACCTCGCCAGAGAAAAAGTAGATCTGGGCCAGATGAACGTTGTTTGCTGGGGATCCTATCCATGTCTTGTATCCATTCCTTGAATCTTCTTTCTCCACAGATCTTCTCGTCTCACACAACCACAACTGTCAAAAGATCATAATGATCATAAATAAATATTGCCATACTGTCCTGACACGCAGTTACTCAACACACAAGATACTATATGTTCATTACTTACAAGTCATTAAAGTAATGTCATTAACACACTATCACTGACACTAATGTTCATTATCATTGACACCAATGCCGACGGTTCATTACTCACAAGTCATTAATGTCGTGACTGTCCCAAAACACTATTTACATATATGGAGTGCAACTGGACAGCAAAAATAAAATACAGAAAGCAAATAAACAAAAATCATCTGCAAGAATGCAAGGCTTGAATAAAGCAAAATAACAAAGTTGTAGCTGCAGTTGCACACACATCTGGAAGTCAAGAAGGACAGTGCTTAGGCCCGATAGTCATAGAAAGTGGCAGCATTGGACCAGTGGTTGTCCAATGATGCTTTGAAACCATCCAATGTGGGTGCGGTGACAATATGGATAGGAAGAGAGTTCCAATCGTTTATAGCACGGATTGAAAGGAACTTTCCCCGAACAGGATTATTCCACCTATTTTTGAAAACCTTTCGTGGATGTCCCCGTAACCCCAATTGCGTTAACTGCAATTGAAAACTGCTGAATGTCCCTGGATGGGCAAAATATTTATAAATTTCGATCATGTCTCCCCTTCTGCGCCTATGAGTAAGAGATGGCAGCTTCAGAAGACGTAAGCGTTCATGATATGGGATATGGGATATTATGGGGTATTTGCTACGTAGAAGGGATGCTGTTTACGTTACTACGTTTTTGTCTCAAATTCTACGCAAATTTTCCCCATCAAAATACGTAATTTCATTGTGCATAAATACGTTTAAACTTCAAAATAAAACAGAAATTTTCTCCATCAAAGCCTCCAATCCATCCCCAAAATCTTTCCCTAAAGTTCTTGGCCCTTTATGGGGGTTTCTGTATGAGCAGAAGGACATGCCCCGACCGCCAGACGCACTGGATCAGACCCGACATGTGGTGTCTCAAATTTGATCATCTGAGCGTCTTACTGAGCAGATCAGCTCTGCCTGGAGCAAGGCTCAAATTTCCCCGCGGCAAATGCCGCCGAATCGGCGAATATTGCCGTCGATTACCGTACCTTGATCAACTGCGGCAACAATTTGCCGTGGATAAAGCTGTGATGCTAACTTACTTTTTGCTAAGAATACAATCGTTTCTTGACCATTTGTTGACAAACCAACATGATTGCACTGGCGAGTTTGCCAACGATCCCGACTTGAGGACAGCTTTCACTTCTACAGTATCCTGAACTTTTGGTTTTACCTCTCTGGGATGGAGAGAAATCGCCTCAAAAACTGTTTGGTTGGAACCCAGAGATCCCATCAGGACCAGGGGCCTTGTTCACTTTGATACCCCGTAGTCTCTTTAAAACATCCTGTGATGAGAACACTGGGTCTAACACAGACCTGCCAAGGGTGTTTTATCAGCTTGCTTGAGGTTTACTACGATTTTGCTGGAGAATGGGTCATTTTTGGGATGCAATGCTGGAGGTTTAGAATATTTCCGAACACAATTTAAGTCTAAATATTTGGCTTCAAATTGGATGGATTTGAAGTTCATATTCGACTTCTTCGTCGTCTGCACAATAGTCACAATATGGCGGCCCTGTCTCGGATAATCTGGCAGCACTCATGAAATTCACGTTGGAAACTTGGAGCTTTATGACACGCATGTTGTTTGATCTTCAAAATCTGACATTTCCCCGGGGGGATCACTCCCCATAAAGTGTGTTGCACATCAGTGTACCAAAAATTGCGGGTAAAGGGGTGTTTTTCGAGCCGCATCGGCGGGACCCGCGCCCGGTGGGTCAAATAAGCCCCCTATTTCACCCATAACCCCGCAGAATGTCCACGGGAATACATAAAAAGACAATTTCCCCCGCCTTAAGCCCTCCCCTGCCTAGTGTGGTCCGTGTGTCCTGCAAAAAAGCCCTTTAAAACGTCTCTCAAATGACCCAGAGCCATTAGGGGTGGGGATTGCAGAGTACCCAGCTTTAGGGGGTGGGGACTGAAAAGTACCCAGCCAAAAGGGGTGGGGATTCAAAATTGCTGTTACCAGCTGAAAGGGGCTTATGAAAAAAGTGGAGTACACTGATGTGCAACACACTTTATGCCCCCCCCCCCGGGGACATTTCTTGGGAAAGTGGTCTGAGTAGGCCTACTAGTGTTTTGTTTCAGCTTATTAGCTAATTAGTACGTTCTAAGGCGCGTCTCATTCAATTCCTTTTAAGAGTGATAGTCCCCACAGGTGCCTCACATAACTTGGCACTTTTATGGCATTTTCACATATTTTGTTTACGACGTCTGACCACGTTCCAAAAATTAACAATTGCAGCTGACGCTAACTCGTTTTCTGGGTGGAGTACATGTATCATCGCCACCACGAGCTGCGGCAGGTTCATCATCGTCATGAGTAGGACCGGGAGCTATTGTGCACCACCTTGCTGTCCATCAGAGCTTGCCTGTGATTTGATGATTTTGGCACCAAGCATGATCGTCTGTTCCGCATGATTCAAATAAGGACCGATAGATGCCGGCGTGTATTATAGTCAGTTTTGAACTGCAAAATCATTGAAGATTTTTTTCCAGAAATTACGTTTCGCCTGAATGCGTGAGAAAGCACTGACCTTGCGGGAGTGCGGGAGAATGGGTCCAAATGCGTGAGACTCCCGCGAATCGCGTGAGACTTGGCAGGTCTGCTAACATTGTTGGAGGGGCGTTGGGAATAGTTAAGTCGGGAATCCGGGAAATGTCTTCTTGAGTAAAAACGCTAGCGAAGAAATCGTTTAAAATTGTAGCCTTGTCGAAGTCAGATGTAAAGGTCTGATCACCTCTTCTCAATTGCTTAATTGGGTTTTTGCTTCTCGATTGTGATCTAACAAAGCTCCAAAAGGACTTTGGATCAGTCTTTGATTTCTTAGCAAAACTACGTTCGAAATTTCTGACCGCTTTTCGAACCTCACGACGGCAAGTCGGCATTTCTCAATTCATTGCCGAAGGAAACATAGTCCCCTTTGGTGTATAAAAACTTTCTCATGTTTTGAGGCAAGCCGGGGTCTTTGATAGACCAAGGCACTGAAACACTGAAAACTATCAAGGAATGATCACTACTGCCAAGTGGCATATCATATCGAACATCTGAGACTGTTTCTTGTGATTCACTTAAGACTAGATCCAGGAGGCTAGGCCTATGTCCGGCGCGAAACCTGGTAGGTTGATCAACATGCTGATACAACCCTAGATCTAAAAAGGAATTTAAGAACTTCGTAGAAACATGGTTAGGATTTCCAGAGCTAATCAGGGTATGCCAGTCAATTTCACGACAATTGAAATCACCCGTTATAACTACCTCAGAAGATGGCGGAGTACCCCTGACAACAGATCGAATATGTTGTAGTAACCGGTCATTTGCTATTTCATTGTTATTTGGACTACGATAGACACAACCAATTCTTAATATCCTACTGTCACCCGTGGAAGCAATATCCACCCACACGCTATCGTTGAAATCAATATCTGATTGGTAACGGGTGACACAGAGTGAGTCAGCAGTGTATATTGCAACACCCCTACCGGCCGTTTCCAAATTTGTGAATAGCGAGAAACCTGATATCTTGATATCAATGTCCCTCAATGGGACTACCCCCGGATTTTTGGGTTTCACTTCTGTAATACAAACAATGTCTGCTTTATAACATTTGACAGCTATTTCCAGGGACCTCAACTTGTTGTGCAATTGATCGGCATTAGTATACAAAACAGTTAAGTTACACACCCGAGACACCCCCACTAGGGGGGCCTCTACGAAAGGGCTGCTTAACAATCCTGCCATCTTTGATAACTAAATCTGTTTCCCCAGCAGCAACTCTACGATCTAGCTCCAACTTTAGCTCCCTGAATCTATCCCTTTCGTCTTTTGACCTGTCCTTGAAAATACTAACATTCTCATCCTTGAATCGGGCACCCCGATAATTACTCACCAGACGGTCCCGCTGTTCCTCAGAACCTAGTACCACCTTAAGGAGTCTTGGACTATTGTCCTGGGTCTTCCCTCCTATTCTAAGTACAGTTTTTATAGAATAGGCACCAGCTCTATCGACTGAATCTATAATTGATCTCACCCTGCCGGTATCTTCCTTCTTCCTTTCACCTGGATCTGCATGAGTTGATTCCTGAAGGCCTCTAACTATAACATTTGTCTCAGCGAGCTTCGCCATTCTCCTTTTGTAGTCCTACAACCTGCTTGGTCTGATCAGTAGAAACCTCTGCGCATGCTACCTTGACTTTTTGCATTAGTTCATTCTGCAACCTGCCTTCTGCCTGCTTGAAACGTTTGTCCAAATCTATTTCTAATTGTTGAAACTTGTCTGAGATGGTTTTTTCAACAGTTGTATTAACAGCTTGGATCTGTGCTGCTAAAGCATCTACCTTGCCTGTAAGGGTTTGATGATCCCCGTCAACTTTAACCAGCATCCTCTGAATATTGGACAACATAGATTTGATGTCATCCGGATCTTCTATAGACAAGGGATTAGGAGTAACACTGCTTGCCTGTACATTGGGAGCCGTACCAACTGCACCACGTTTCTCCGATCGCCCTAGGTCCCTCGATGTGTTGGGCTGTTCCTTGCGTTTGTTAACTCCCGGTACCCTGGGTGACAGGTTGATGCACACATCCTCTACAATTGGTGGCAAAGAGCCCCTCTTGGGAGCGGGAGTAGAAGTATACATGGCTATACCGGTTCTGAAGGTAGGTCCGTGACTACTGCCAACTGCAGAAGGGCCCTGAGGGTTTTCAGAGGGGGGGTAGGACCATGTGGCACTAGCATCACCGGCACCCAAAAGGATGTCACTAATATTATTCATATTGGCGTTTCCTTGGATAGGGGGGCCCTGGGGATTAATGTATTAAATGAATTGGTCTCCACACTACAGGAACCAAAACTCAACTCAGAGTCACCAGATAAAGATCATTATGGTTTATGGATTGATTTAAGAACTACTGAAGATAATACTTTACATGGTTCTGGTAAAAAACTTCAAAACACTAAAGATGGTATACAATTAGCTATTACGAAAACAGCTGGGAAAGGGCCTTATAAAATGCATGTTTTTATTGTTTCTGACGCACAAGTAAATATAAATAACCAACAATTAGCTTCGTTTCAACATTAGGTCGTTTCGTGAAATTTTCTTCTAAATAAATGGCAGAGATGGGTAAAAAAGATTTTGTGAACACTTTGTATCAGAGTACTCTTTTAGCTGGAGTAACAATTGGTTATTCCTATGTATTGAGAAGATTTCTTAGGATAAACATCGGCTCTCCGAGTCAAGCTAATTTAGAAGAGATTTTAAAACTTGGTGGAGTCGTTGCGGTCAGCAATATGAGTTTAGATTATTTATACCAACAGGGAATTATTCCACAAAATATAATGAAATAAATTTTCTACTAAATAAATGAGTAATAATAAACAAAGGAAAGAATTAAATTTAATTGAAACTATTGGCATATTGCGTAGCAATGTTGATTATAATTACACGCAGTGCAGAGGAGATAAACTTTGTTGTGGAGAGAGTAAACCACTTAAAGATTTTTCCCCCTCTGCTTTAAAATGTATTTGTAAAAAATGTTCTAAAAAAATTATGGAAATAAATAGACAAAATAAAATAGGTAATAATTTAGATAAATATATTATTGAGAAAATAAGAGGATGTTTTCCAAGAATTGGAATATTTTCANGTATTTGCTTGCTCAATAACCGAACGTGCTGAATAATATGGCAAGCACATATCCTGATTAATATTCATTAGGGGGCGTGACATGCTTGCCAAATAGGGACATTTTTCAGTATTAGATGGCAAGCATGCTTGCTAAATAAGGACGAAAAAGGGAACTGCTTGGCAAGCATGCTTGCCAAATAAACCCGGCCATTTTTTTTTCACATCTAAAAAATCCGCCATATTGAATCTGGAGAACCTCCGTGTTAATAGCCTCTGACGTCATTCCTTAGTTTGGCCGAGTGGTTAGAGCGTTGGACTATCAATCTGAAGATGGATATTTGAGTGGGTTCGAAACTCGCAAAATGCCGATGATTTTTCATTTTTCGAATTGATTGTGGTTTTATTTACTAATTACTTTTATTTTATTTTCAGTGCAGGTTACCGCAATACATGTGTCACATATGACACCTCTCATCTTTTGTAGTGTTTTATTTACTAATTACTTTTTATTTTATTTTCAGTGCTGGTTACCGCAATACATGTGTCAATGTTTGTAAACATGGATGTTTACATTATGTTATTTTGGACTTTTGGGACATGGCAACCCACCAAATCGAATACTTTCGGAATCAGGAGAAAGACTTCCGAGAAATCATGCTCTGCACGCATTCCCGGTCCCATTACCGGTAGGCCTAGGCCTATGTGCCATGACATAGGCCTAGGGCCTATTGTCAGTCATTAGGCTAGGCTAGGCCTATACATTTTCTCTTCCGGTTGGCGGATGAATAGTAATACCGATGGGAACTACTTCTTACAACTAGGCTACTTCGGCTGAACATGCGCTTAGGCCTATCATGCTTATAATTAAATTATTGCTGATTAACAACCGTTTTGAAGAGCATAGGCTAGTACCGTAGCATAGTACGGTAGCCTCCAGGGGCCTGTGCCATAACGCACGGCGCCGTCTGTTAAAATCAACGGTAACACTACGCTAACCCAAACAAAAACAAATAGTGCCCGCCGGGTAATATCGTTCGGATGTCTCCCTTTAACATCGCGGGAAATGTCCTGTCGTTGATGCGATAAATATCGCGTGAGAAGTCGGGCTAAATACGGATTGTCGCCACGCATCGCTAACCAATGACAATGTATGTGTACATGACTAGACGGAGAAAGCAATCTGCAAGACAGCCCTGCTACTGTTGGTGCACATGACTGAGCGAGTAAATAAACAACAGCAAAAAATCAATAAGGTGCCAAGTAAATGCAGGCAAAATGCCAAATATCAACAAAAAACAGTTCCACGATATTTGCCGATGTCATCCATGGTGTTAGCCGAGTCATCCACATGATCTTTGCCGAATCGCCTACGAAGTAAAACATGGGCTAATTATGAAAGGCAATAAGATGAAGCATTGATGTCAATTGGGGATTTTCATTCCTGGAATCCTGAGATTTAGGAACCTATAACCATGCACGGACCTTTCTAGTTTATTGGCTCACCTCTGTCATTTCTGTGAGGTGAGCTTTTCTTATGGCATGTTGTCCGTCGTCCGTGTTTAACACGAGGTGGTTGTGCATCGGTTTTGCCCTATGAGAGGTCATTCAGATTCAATTTTTAGCTCACCTGGTGAGCTGTTACGGTGGTGCAGCGTCCATCGTCATCATCCGTGTTTAACACGAGGTGGTTCATGTGGTTGTGCATTGGTTTTGCCCTATGACATATAATGAGAGGTCATTCTGATTCAGTTTTTCCTTGTAATCTAGGTGCCCAAAAAGGGCTGTTTCCATTGAATCCCCTGTGGTCAGTATGGGTCTTTCGCAATTGAACGGTTTGCTGAATATTTACTTTTACGTCATCATCATGTGAGCAGTTGTTACGTGTGCACAGACACTAAATGAAGGCCTATACACTAGCCGGTCACAATTCACGGGTACCAAGCACGGTACGGGCAAGGCGAGTATGGTTTAAGATATCCCGGTTAATGATCATAGACAAAAATTGATGAGAAGGGTGTCCGAAAAAGCGCTCCAAATCACTCATTCGGTTTGGATAATTAAATCGCCTTAAAACCATACATATAATGCATCTAGCCATAAAAGAGATGTTTGATCGATAGCGATAAAAAGTTATCCTTGGCCGCCGAGGGGGGGGGGGTTGAACCTCAGACCCCTCCCCCTCTGATCCACCCCTGTAAATTTCGAAGGACGAATACATGTATATGAAATCGTCATCTTCGTTATCGAGTGCCATTTGTAGGAGATCCATGATCAAATCTCTCGCAAACACATCACGCAATACAAGCGCAGTCGGCCTTCTCTCGGCCGACTCGTGTGACTCGAGTGGTCAAAATATTAGTGAGGTTTCGCAAATCTGACGAAACACGAAGTACGAAATACGAAATTGGACTTCATTTCCATGACAGATTAAACATTAGCTGAACAAGCCGGTTGTGATTTTGATCCAGAAATGCCAAGACCCGTAACACCAGGTGTCCAGACACCAGAGCTGTATTTTTAGCCATACCTGGCTGTTCTGTTTATTGCCCTCCCACCATCTGTTGGATGGTGATATGGGAAACAAAGTACTATAAATAGGTAATCAGCAGCGGGGGTGAACAGGTAATTGGAAAAGCCCACTAGTGTATCTGGCCCTCAAGCCCACGAGAAAAATGGCTCATAAAATCATTATTTTCTGCTCGATTTGAAAAATTCGAACACATATTTGATATACCATCAAATTTAACATCCGCTGGTGACACTCACAAACACTGCACACATCTTTGTGTTGGATTTTCTTACTTTAGTCAGTGGCATTAATTTGCCTGGATTACGTAACTTCCTCCTTATCTGTACCCCGATAGAATGCGAAATATCGGGGTATATTAGGTCTGCTGCTCAATGGTGATGTAAATGTAATGAATTTCAGGAGATGGTTGGTACCACAAATATTGCCTGCTGCAATAGCGTTTTTCAGCTTATGAGGTTAGACCGATAGAGTTACGGTGTATATTAAACTTGGAAATTTGTCTTTCTTTACCACTTCCTAGATACGAACTGGAAATTAAAAAATTAAAGATGCACCATAACTCTCTCGGTCTTACATGATATGCTAAAAGACGCACTGGCGGCAGGGACATTTGTGGTAGCATCTCCAGAAATACATCAAGTCCTGGAAATATAGGTGAATTTCGTATTTCGTACTTCGTCTTTCGTCAGAATTGCGAAACCTCACTAGTACCTCACCTTCGCCTACGAACTAACCGTAAACACCTATTAGGTCTTTACGGATAGTAGGTTTAGGCTATAGCCGCGTCTCTCTGCGAAACCGCTAAAACCTAACCATTTCATCGGTTAGGCCACACTTTTTATATTCTTTGGTTCACGGGCCCGCCGACATCCGAAAATCCAAAAGTGAAAAAAAAAAATAAAATCGTGAAATTCGTTTTTTTTTTATTTCCGCCAATGTTCACCAACACATGAGATTCTCAAAATAAAAAATAAAAATAAAAAATGACGTCTGCGATAGCTAATTCTGCATTAGATATATTGATGACCATGGCCAAGTCATACACCAAACTGCCTGACGCAATGTTTCAGAGCATGTTTCACAGCAATAAAGTTTTTTAAAATAGTATTTTTTTGATTTTTTTCCTCCGACATCAGGAAATGGACAAAACAAGACCGCAAAATTTTTAAAAAGCCAAAACAGGATTTTATTTTTATTTTTATTTTGCCCTCCGTACCTGAGTTTACACAAGTGGCGCCCGTGAACCAAAGAATATTAAAAGTGTGGCCTTACGGTTACGTATAACTAAATGTAGTCGATCACCTAAACGTGAGGGTTCGAAACCTCTCTAATACCTGAAACTATCCTACTACAATATTGGCGGGGGTAGATGTAGAGGACCGGGTATGGTGTCGGCCTAGGCCTAGTCAGCGTTGCGTGAGTAGGTACGTAGGCCTAGCTATAGGCCTACCGGTACCACACACAAATTTACTTTTCATAAGGACGGAAAATTTGAATTGCTAGACTGATAGACCTAGGCCTAGTTATCAGCGAACTTTGTCCACCAAGCTCCTAATAGGCCTATCCAAGGGCAGTCTTCATATTGACTGACAAGTCAATTTCTAGTTTTCTGTTGTGTTTCCTTCAGATCCCACGGCGATTGAGAACAGAATATCCAATGGGAACCTATTCCGCTTGGTGACAGCCTACAGGGAGCATGGCCACAAAGGAGCTAAACTAGATCCACTCAACCTGGCAAAACCATTGTGAGTTGTCAGAGTTAAAATTTGAATCTTTCATCATGCCATGCCAGTGTAAGTGAGACAAGAAGAAACAACTGACTGTGACGGAGGAATAGACTGCGGCTGCGGCAGGCGCTTTTTCCTATCGGGTTTTATTTTGTAGGAGAATGCAACCAGCTGATCTTTCGACAGGAATTGATGCCTCTAAAACGGCAAAACATGTTTCCGATGTAATAACAAGGCACCTGAACAGGTTATGCATGGGCGCATGGTAATAGGAGAATGATTCCCATCATTCTATTTGGAATGATCTGGTGTGCGTCTGTGACGCAAGAACATGCTGTAATCACAACCCTGGCTCTACATGTACATGTTTCTGTTGGTGTTTTCTATGTCATGCTCATTTTACCCTGTAACATTTCAACCTACAGTACGTTGCACAATTGACCTACCTTTATCTGCATACCATCCACGTGCGTGCGTATGGTATGGGTGCGTCACGCAGCTCTTCTGCGTGACATCCGCGCACCACGGATGAATGATGTTACGTCTTCACTGCATGCCTTCCAAGATGGCACGCGACATCCGCGGAAGATACGATGATGGTACGCACATGACGCTGCATGTGGTACGCAGATGGCGGTCAGTTGTGCAATGTACTGCAACATTTTTGTCGTTCGTTCCTCTACTGGTACAAACAGATGATGGACCATTTCATTTACAGATCAGTCCCAGAGTTAGATTCAACACAGTATGGGCTGTCAACTGACCAGGCTGTTCCATCTGATATGCGTGGTATCCTGAATGCTGACCTCAACTGTGCCACCGTCGGCAATGTGGTACAAAAACTCAGAGAAATTTACTGCGGGACTCTAGCTGTGGAATTTCAACAGCTTCAGGTGAGCTGTAAAGAATACTAGGTTATGGTGCCGATTCTCTTTTGTTGATCTGTGAGAAAAGAGTTCATATGACCCGCTCATCCAAAAGTACATGTAGGTGCCTGTCACAACCCGAGGAAAGGGTTAATGGCCTGACAGCATAACAGCTGAAATGTACATTTGCGCGGATTTACATAAGGCCTTTGTACACAGTGCAGAGGTGCGTTCCGAATCGAGACAGGATCGAGGAGGGTTTTATTTTTCCCCATGTAAAAGCAACCAACCAACCCGAGGAGGGTGAAGGTAGGTTTCCTCGAACCCGCACCATGTAAAAAGGCCTATATATGTTGTACTAGTAGTGGACAGCAGTGACAATAGATGAGATCAAACTTCGTAATTAGGTCATTGCCATGGATAATTCGCGCATGCACATTTTGCCGTTTTCTTTGGACCAAGCCGGAAGTCGATGTTTTAATGGCTTTCAACGAAGGATTTGCCGGTGGGTCGCACATTTTGCTGTTTTCTTTGGGCTTTTCGCCCAGCTTTGTGTTTATAAGTGTGTGAGTCTTCGAGATAATCACCTGGCGCTCCTGAAAATCGTTACCATCATGAAAATCGGGTGAGATTTACAGAAAAATTCGCCCAGGTTGGGTCTCCGAATGGACAAAAATGGCGAAGCACGTGGCCGGTCGATCGCGAATTCACCCCATTCTTCGCTCAACCTTTGGGAAACCAGCGGGGAAACCAGTGATTTTTCCGTTCCTCAACTGTTACCAGACCCGNTGGTAAAGAGATTCTATTTCGTTTTGTATTTGAACTTTGTTCTTCATCTTTAGCTGGTATTCAAGATATTGTGATGTGTATGCCCCACCGAGGACGAAACAACTTGCTGGCATGTATGTTGAACTTCCCCGTGGTGGTCATGCTTCAAAAGGTAGGCAAAATTCTGGTTGTTTTGCTCCTCCAACAATGTATACCAATGTATTATGTTATCCAAAAAAGAGCACAAAAACGACACACTGTATACAATAAATCGGAAAGTCGTCTCCGTATATTTTGCAAATTTTCGACCCCAATCGGGGTCTTCCTCAGGCGCTATATAGAAGAGATCCCAGAGGTGAATGAGCAAATCCTTCTCTCTCCAAAAACTGTATCATGTTATGATATGTTAAATGGGGAGGCTTTGGAATATTATGCAACTATCCCACACTGGGATTTACATGTAGGCCTATGTGATTTACATGTATATTCTGTAAGTCATCAAATCCTTCTCTCTCCAAAAAGGGACTGATCAACTATCAGAGGTGACAGTCATTAGGGGCCGTATTCAGAAAGGGTGTGAAGACTTAGGGTCATATGCACGGATCGGACTTTAGCCACACTTTCATTAAAGTCTGACTTTTCTCAATGCTTCAAGCAAAGAGAATGTCTTACTTAAGCTACACTTTATAGCACTTTAGGCTAAAGTCCGATCCGTGCATACGGCCCTTTAGACGCATGTAACTTCGTCAAATGCATGGTGGAAGTGTGTGCATTTAGTGAAGTTACACACATCTAAGTCTTAATCGCACGATGATCACCCGTTTTGAATACGGCCATAGATGTTGATACTGCATGACTCTGAGTCTGACAATGTGCTGCAGCTGGTTTCCCCAACAGTCCGTTAAGTCTCCCCTTGGCGATGTTCTACAGCCTGTATCCTGCACATTCAATGTACATTTCAGATGAAAGGTAAACGGGAATTTCCACCTGGGGTGAGGGGAACTGGTGACGTGCTGTCACATCTCAGTAAGTATTCCTCTGTTGACTCTGTGGTGACATTGATAGATCTTGGATCAACACAGCGACCTAGGATTTGCATTTTGACAAATAAGCTTGCAGCCCAATTCCCCTGCCCCCTAGTTTGGGGTAAAATGCACATTCTTGTACACTCATTTTGTCAAAGAATGTGCAGTTTCCACCAAATTTTGGGATGATAATGCTTGGGTCACTTGTGATTAGGATGTATGCTGCCCACTTTGGCACCTGTCATATTGATGGGTTTTCCTGCCACAGTCATGTTAAGGTTCGTGCACACCAAAAACGTGCGGTGAACGCAGCAAAAAATGCTGTGGTTTCCGCCTACATACAGTGGTCACACCTTCCGCATGAAATGCTGCGGAAGGCGCACATTTTCCGCGTGTATCAACCACGTTTGAAGATGGCTGCACCCTCTGAGCATGCGCAGTGAGGAAAACCACCGCGGCAAGCGCACTGGATATCTACAAAAGTTATTTCAGGCGTCGGTGAACCCGCGTCATTTTTTGTCGTGCGTTTTTGGTGTGACCCTTTTATTGAAAATCCATTATTGAACCTATTTTTGCAGCGGTGAACGCGCGTCATTTTTTGCCGTTGCGGTGCGGTTTTGGTGTGAACGGGTCTTTACACTGTCTGAGACTGCCCCCTGTGGTCCTGGTTCTTGGATTGTTTTCAAGAATTGTATGGATCAACGAAATAAGCACCAAAGAGGGTATATCCATCGTTTGAAGGAAGGAGAAGCACTGGCACCCTTTCCCTGAAGAACAACTTGCATTGTCAGTTTCAATAGGCATCAACAGTCAATTCAGTTCATGACACTTTGGCCTACCCTTTGGCGTCTTTTCATTCTGAGCTTGTTTCCTAGGTACAGCTTTGATTTACAGGCATTTCAACTGATGTCCAGTACAGGGAACGAAGTGTCCATGTTTCCCTAATACCCAACCCCTCTCATCTTGAGGTAGGTCCACCACACTGTTCATTACTGTTGTCAATAACATCTAATCCTTCATTTGAACATATCAGTATGCAACACAGTGGTAAAATAGTGCAATTTCCCTTAGTGCATACCTGTACCAGGAGGACACCTCTCAATTAAGGACAACAAAGTGGTTGAATCTGTTCATGTGACCTCAGTAGGGCCTACCTGTAGGTGTGATGAGGGGGATGTTTGTCACCCTCAATTTAATATGTCCACTGTCAAAATTGCCGTGCATTTTTTCTTGCAATGTTTGTGTAGAAAAAGGTTTGAATTAATGATAGCCTGCTACCAGCGTCAACTTTTTGTTCACACGAAAGTTTACTCTATGTTTTCCACAGTGTACTCAAAAGGCCCGTTGCCGTTTAGACGACAGGCAAAAATCCACATGCGATCCGATCGAATCCGATTGTGGTTCAAAACTCTTGTTTGTAAATGCTACCCAATGTGGATTTAAAATGGACCACCGATTTTGCTGATCCCGAATCCACATTCGACCACATATGACCAGATTAAAATTCTCGTCTAAACACAAATGAGACCCGAATCCGGATTTATCCTACCTGTGTGCATGCGCATTGTGTAAATGCTACCCCAAAACGTGGAACACATCCGGTCCGGAATGTGGGTCGATCGGATCGGAATGTGTTTTTTTTGGCTTGGTCGTCTAAACGGCCCTATAATGGCACTGGTGATTCAATTAATATAAACAATAGGCAGTACAAACATTCCCATATTCCTGTAATACCTATATGAGGAAACGGACCATGGGGAAAATAAGCCTTCAAAAAGCTCTTAAACCCCCTCTTTTTCCAGGCCAATAATCCAGTGTCTGTCGGAAAGGCCCGCTCTCGCCAGCAGCGACTTGGTGATGGTGATTATACATCAGATGATTCAGTGATCCATGGGGATAAAGTACTATGTGTCCAGGTTCATGGTGATGGCTCTGTCTCAGCTCAGGTAAAAAGTGTCACTTTCTCTTGCCTTCATTAGGGCACAGATTAGTTAAATTGGTCAGAAAATGCAGTCGAAAAGAAGAATCATTTAAGGCGGGGGGCTACCTATGCCGACTTTATTGACGCTCTATGAAAACAAGCGTCCTAACATATTCATAACAAAAAGTCCAATGTAGTCCAATTGATGTCAACAAAATGTTTTAGCTACAACCTTTTGCTCCCGTTCTGTGAAAGAATTGTTCATTTTGACCAATTACGATGGAGTTAAGTTATAACAAGTTGTCAAAATTTGAGTTCGCAAACAATTTTGCAGACTTGGGATGCGACACATCAGTTTCCCACATAGTCTGTAACATACAGGCCTGACGCATGCAGGGCCTAACGATCCGTTTTTAGCTCACCGTGGTGAGCTTATACAATGGTTGTGCGTCCGTCGTC
>NMRB01000593.1:120848-136431 GCA_002633025.1 Notospermus geniculatus
TGCTATAACTCAGGAACGACTTGACCCAGAGCGCTCAAATGTGCTATGTGGCTCCCTCTAGATGACCTTTATGTGCATGTGAAGTTTTGGCCCGATCGGACATCCAATATGGCCGCCAGGTGGCATAACCCCAAAATCATTGAAGTCCTGCAAAAATGCAACTTGGGAATGACTTGACCCAGATTGCTCATAACTGACATGCACCTCTCTCTGTCATTACACTGTTATGTTCAAACGGGTGAGCACATGGTCCATGGACCATTTCATTTACACTCCAAAATGCAAAATTAGTCTTCCTTCTGCATGAAAATTGCATTTGAAATGTAACAAATTATAGAAAAACACTACTGAAGTGAAAATAGTGATGTTTGAAAAAGGTTAGTCTGCAAACTTGAGGGGGGGATATCCCCTCTTGAAACTTTTGAGGAGGGGATCATCCCCCCTCCCCCCCCCCCCTCTGGGAGAAACACTGGCGCTATCTTCTCTGCCTTCCAGGGTGTTGTTGCTGAGACGTTTAGTATAGCTTACACCCCTCACTTTAGAGTAGGTGGGAGCATCCATCTTGCTGTCAATAACCAGTTGGCATTTACAACTGAGCCTGAGAGAGGGAGGTAAGTAATCGTTCGAAAATTTAAATTTCCTTTTGTCACCATCATCATAATGATAATAAGCTTAGCTCTTTTCAATACACTCTCAAAGCACTTCACATTATTACCCCAGTCTCTCCTGAAGCTTTCCTAGGTGTTAAAGGGACTCTAGAGGGAACTGGCTATTAGGCTACTATGAGTACCATTAGCTTCAACCAGTCAGCACCACTGTTCAGGCAGGTCCAGGGCAGATTCATGGGCAGTTCTATAAATAGCTTTGGGAACCCATGATGATGTCAGCCATGGAATTCCGAGTGTTAACAATAGATACAAGCACGTGTGTTTGTTTTGATGGACTTTGAATTTCTACCAAAAAATATCGGGGCATGAACCTGAATGGAGTCTCTTTCCATGATTGTAAAGCCTTGTTCACACTGGCGGCGTGGTGCGATGCGAATGTTTCCTGTTTAAAGCCTTCAGCTGTACACACTTGTGGTGGGACGCAATGCAGTAAGAAGTGGGGTAGGGCATGACGAGTGATTTCCAGGGACAGATCCAGGATTTCCGGAAAGAGGGGGCGCACCGTGCTAGATACATTGAAATCTGGGGTCAAATTCAATGATTTGCTCCAAATTTCAGAATTTCACGGTCAATTTTTAGCTCACTGGGGTGAGCTATTACGATGGTGCAGCGTCCGTCGTCCGTCGTCGGCCGTCGTGGTCCGTCGGCCGTCGTCCGTCGTTGTCCGTTAGCAGGGCACGTTTCGTAACTGCTGAAGCTATTGATCTGAAACTTGGTACATATATACCCCTAGGTCAGATGACCCACCACACCAAGTTTCGGTCCCATTCGACTCTCAGTTTGGCCACCAGGTGGCGGAAACCAAAAACACAAAAAGTGCAATAACTCCTGAACTAATGACTAGATCATCTCCAAATTTTTATCACAGGTGTAGCTAATAAGGATACATAACATATATACCGTATTTTTCGGACCATATGACGCACTGCACCATAAGACGCACCTTAATTTTCTCAGTCAAAATCCGTACACAAGGCGCTACGGACCATTAGGCGCGCCACAAACGTATGATAACGTACAAAAGCATACATACTCAATCATATGGGCCTAAGGTTTGACAAAAATCCATCTAAGCAGGACAAAAAAGTTGCCAAAACTACACATTCTGAGCCAATTTAAGCCTGGAAATAGGGACACTTTAGTGTATTTTAGCCTATTTTTGGCGGCTAATCTTCCTCTTCCGTCCAGATCCTTTCACTTTCCTTATACTGTCTCTAGCTATTATGGTTACAAAACGTCGGGCATAGTTGGACAGAAGGACTGCTGGACTGGTGGACTGCAGGACTGACACCCTGACACCACTGAATACCTATTTGACTAGCTCCGCTGACCTTTGGTCAGCTGAGCTAAAAATGCGGCTAACAGAGAGAGTGAAGCATTGAAAAGGTGCTGTGACGAAGAAAATGCCATCAATAGGATACACAATCAAGAGCGATATTCCAATGATGCTGATTACGGAGAGCCAAATCCTGCCTACTACTGGTACATATTAACATTAACAAGGAAAAGTTTTACTTTTACTCTGTTAGTGTTAGCAGGTCCCTGGTCAACTCACAACATGCATGAACGAAATCTAAGATTTTTATAGCAGTGTTCCAGGAGACCAATTATGTATAGCCTTTTCCAGTATCAAGGAGACTAATTCAGCTCTGTTGTTTACCATTCACACATTATGTTTTCATTCATTCTGTCTTTCACGAATCATGAACATCGCCAAGGCGCTGGCCGTGACCACTGGCAGGATTAGTCAGCCAGTGACTTTCATGGGGAAGCTAACGAAAAGCTACCAGAGTAAACAAGGGATTCAACACCCATGTGGATTGTAGTGGCAGCGGACGCAACATCGGCTGCAAAATTCTAACTTACGATGACAGCACCGACCGAGCGGCTGAAAAGTGGAAAAACCTTCAGGATAACCAAGCTTTTGTCCAAAACGACATATTTTACAACTAATGCGTCGACAAGATATTACAACACCAAAGTGGTACCTGGTAAGTACATGTAAATCAGAAATGAAATGGTCCATGGACCATGTGCTCACCTGGGTGAACGTTCCAGAAAAACAAATGAAAAGTGTTAAATCGAAATGTTCCAGGGTCATGTATCCTCATTAGATGGACACTGATAAAAATTTGGAGACAATCCAGTTACAGTTCAGGAGATACTGGACTTTGAGCTTTGGTTTTGGCCACCTAGTGACCAAGCGAAGAATCGAATCAGACCGAAAAGTGGTGTCATAGGTCATCTGACATGGGGGTGTATACGTACCACGTTTCAAGTCAATAGCCCAAGCAGTTACGAAACACGCCAAAACAAAGCACAAGTTCTTCTGAAACCCCCAATAGCAGAATTTGTGTGCAAGGTTCTTAAGTCATTGAAGATGTGTACATAATGCGTAAAATATTGAAACTGTACTGTTTTCTTTTGAATTAGGACAGGTTCGTGAACCATCTTCATTTCTGCAGGATGAACCCATCAACATGGTATGAAACAAAAATGGTGAAAATATCCCCATTAGAACGATCAAAGTGGAAGATGATTCTGGACAAATCCTGTGCACCTTCACTCTTAAAAAAATCTTGTCACCTCAACTTGTCTGGGAATATTGACAAGATGCTTTTGTCAGTCTGACGGGTTACATCATTCATGAAAAGATTTACTAGTAAAGTCATGGCGAGTCGCACATCTCTGTGACGAGTTCAGTTTGTCCAGTTGACAAGATCTCTAGTTATGACGATAAGTTGTAGGTGGCAGGACATTATTGCGCATGCGCATCCCTCACATCCATTACTCAATTTCAAACGCTAAACATGCTGTCAGCATTGTTGCCTCATTTGGCGAGTGGGTTTAGGGGTCAGGGGCCATATGCATAAAACTACTTAAGTATGAAAATCCCAAGGGATTCCCTCAAACCACCACTAAAGTGGAAATCTTAACTTATGGGAGATGCAGAAAGCTACTTTGGAATAGTGAAAGCCTCAAAATCACCCTTAACTCTAAGTGTGGTCACAGTTCCCTTAACTGACTCCTTAACTTCACAGTTGTGGCAGGCACAGGTTGGAATATGCTATCCATGCTGTTTTTTAATGCATGCTAGCCAAATAGGCCGGGGAAATTATGTGCTAGGCTAGGGTGGGATAACATATAACTGTGCCAAGGATTTTGATTTGACAGACCACCTATCCTCTCTCTGTCATACCAATTTGGTAACGTCTTTTTTGTTTTCCACTGTTAATGGCCACTTTACACAGTTCCTAACATACTAAAATGTGCATTACAGCATTGCCTGCAGTCATGTTCATGTACATGCAGCCTACAATTGAGAAACCTTCCGTAAGTATAACACTCAAGAAATCTGGGAAACCCCTTGAATACTGAAATTTCATTGGCTGACACCACAATTCCTGGAAATACTTTAGTTAAGGGTTGCCCTTAGCTGAGTATGCCCTTAGTTTGTTTTATGCATACACCTTATGTATGGCACTTGGTAAAGTGAAATCCTTAGACTTTAAGGCTAAGTTTTACACTTAACTTAAGGAAGTTTTGTGCATATGGCCCCAGGTCTAGCAGTTTGTATGATGGTTTCATAGGTCATAGGTTCGAATCCCATCGTAGGCTTAGAAAGGGGCTGGACAGAAAGGAAGGTTGTTACAAGTTCGGCATAACTCTTAAACTACCGTTTCGATTTGCTTGAAACTTGCACAGATGATGCTTTGTACCGAATGGTTAACAACTATGATGACACAAAAACAGTTGCATTACTCTTTGCTAATTAGGGAGACAATGCCAGATTTCAGAGGCCTAGGAAGACGAGGAATGGTCATTATTTCACCGCAGAATTCCACATGGGCCTATTTCACGTAGAATGCTAACAAGTTTGTGTGATATGAGTGAATTATGTTCATTATTTTCTACAAAAAAATGTGTTTTAGATTTTGGTTCAAAAGCCAAACCTCTGCAAGTTGAGCAAGCTTTTACAAAGCCATTCAAACCAATGTGAAAACTGACCACAGGCCCGGGAGCCACAGATACACCCTGAATGACTCAATCAAGCTATACACTGAGAGTACATTTCACATGAATTACCTTCAGTTTAAATGTTGTTAGGATGCATGAGTTCTACATGTAGGTCTTAATTCTCATTGTCTTATTTCCTACGTTCTATTCTTTCTTATCTTGTCGTTTTATTTCCTTCATACTTTTATTTTTATTGTAAAGCGCCGCTAACGATTTATTTCAAAGGGGCACTATAAAAATTCTCTATTATTATTATTATTATTTGCCCAACCATTCAACTGTTGATTCCATGTTATGTCCCTTGGTTTGCGACCTATTGAATGTACCATTATGTCGTGCTGTAATGCTTGGAATATGAACAGGAACACATTTGACCAACAACATTCCAACCTGAGGTGATTCATGTGAAGTGTGCATTTCTGCTCTCGATGTGTTGTGTTGTGGCGACAGCACACAACTGTAACAACCCTGGCCAACACGTGCCATTGACGGACATGTAGGTCACGAGATATAATGGCAATATGCTGGTTGGGATCAACCCACAATACAGTAATATCAGTAGTAAGTGACTAAAAAGCGTTTCTTTACTACATCTTTGCATAGTTAACCTAGTCAAGTTAATCAAGTTGTGCAGAAAACCAATGTAGTTTTGATTTCTATCATTTGTCCTTTTTGAGACTATTACAATGAATTTTACAGAGATTCTCTTCAGTATTGTCAATTTATCTGGAGTTGCCAGTACTGCACGCGTACCCATACACATAATGTTTCAGTAAGTAAATGATTTCTGTTTTTTTAATTCGCAGTCCGAGACAGCACCAGAGAAAATTGTAGCAGTGCAAATTGTAGCAGTTGATCGCGCCGAAGATCTGCTGATTACCATTTTCACCAAAGATGAGAACGAAGAGTACTATTACATGGTTGACGATGATATATTCAGGGAATTTTTGCTCAAGAATAACATGATGGTCGATGACTTGGACGACCCACTTGACATTCTTGGCTTGCTCCTACTAGAAGTGAAACTGACAGTAAGCGAAGATCGAGCCACAAGAGTGGCAAGCATTGATGGAAAGAGGAATAAGCTGTTTTATGTGTTCAGAACGCTGGGAATCTACAGTGTGAGTAACATGTACATTTGAAAATTGTCAGTTGTTTAAACATTCATTCTGCAAACTTTATACGACATGATTGTTGATGAACTTGATGACCCACTTGATGTAACAACCTCAACAAAAGTACCGGCTAGTAAATTCCCCCTCCAATCCATTTGTCATTGTTTTCTAAACTTGTCCTTATGTCGTTCTGCGAAAACATTGTGTTAGGGCAAATCTGAACCCAGGTTTACGACTCTTGGGTAACCACATTTCAGAAAAGTCATGTTAGCAAAAAATCTTTTGCCGGCAACAGCCGCTAGAGCGGTTTAAATATTGGGAACTTATTTCATTATTGGACGCCGATGGAACCATCATTTTACTTACTCTCTACTATTGTCTTCAGTTGAGGACTAGGAGCAACGGATAACATTCGTAAATGGCTCGAGTTTGTTCCTGAGCCTTTGCAACCAATATTTGAGCAAATAAATTGTTTTCACTCGACAACAGACTATCACAAATGTCACAGTAGGTGAAGTTGTTTCGTTTGCCGTATATGGGCGGTTATATGTGCAAAAATCCAACGTTGCGAAACAAGATATTCTTTTGTAGAAACAGATATAAAAACGCAAATCAAGAAAAAAATGCGGCAGTTTAATTCTTTTTACGACGAATAGATGGCGCTGTGATGGCGCTAGATGGCGCTGTGAACGCGAAACAAGGACGAAGGCAGGAGACAACTAATTTCGTTGATCTTCTTCTAAAAAATGTAGTTTGGGACGCAGAGGTTTGGAATCGCAGACGTTGCGAAAAAAAGACGCTACATGGCGCTGTGGACGCGAAACAAGGACGAAGGCAGGAGACAAATAATTTCGTTGATCGAGGAGGTTGAAAAGAAAAGACGCTAGATGTCGCTGTGAACGCGAAACGAGGCAGGTCGCCGATCGACAACTTTTTAAAGGGGCTCTACAGGCAGCTTGCTATTGGGCTACTAACAGTAGTTCCACTATGCAATAGATGGCGCTAGTGGCCGTGAACTCATGAATTATTGTACATTCATCATTTATACATGTCTTTGCATCGGTAGGCTACATAATGCAATTTGCCTCATTAACCCCTTCCTCATTTTGTCAGTAAAATAGAATGCTTGGCCTTCGTGGACCTTCCTTCGCTTTCTTCGTGCAACTAGTGGCGCCATCACGTGACCGACCGTTTTTGACATGTGTGAATGATGAATGTACAATAATTAGGTCATGTTAACCCATTCAGAACTTATGACCAAAAACGTAAAGGTATTATTACCTCAGAGGCGCCACCTATTATTTCAGGCGTTTTGTAGATACGTCCTAGTACTAATGTACTGCGAAGGATGTTTTTTTAAAAATGAACCCACAGGGCTCAATGTAAAAACTAATTTTCACGAAAGCGATCGCAGCGCCCCCTTTTATCTTAATTCATGCTGAGGCATGATGGTACAGCACCATGCACCAACATCCAATCAAATTCGACCTCATTCAAATTTGTGCAGACAGGGGGTATGTAAGGCCGTTACTTCCCCCTTTAACTGCCACGTTACCTGGGAGCCAATTAGAGAATAAGGAGCATTGTTTCAAACATTACCCGCAATTCCGTATTCGCATAAAACCGGAAGTCGCTTCAAACATATCGTACTTTTATGAACATGTTGAGTTTTATTGAACAAGAATGTGTACCGTAAAATGGGGTTACTTGGGGCAATTTTTAAGGTTTTTCTGGAATTTCTCCAAAATGGGCATTTTGATTGGAACTGCAGAATACTGGGGAGGAGTAAAGTGAATAAGCATGTTTCCCTTTAGTCCTTTCAAGTAATATTCGTTACCTGACTGCATGTTTTATCGCCTCAAAGACAGTCCCATGTTAGGCCGCCTCTGGGGTTACTTGGGACAGACACTTACCATCTACAAAACAGATGGGCAAAAGTAAACTTTATCAAAAAAAATGAACAGCAGCATCTTATGTAATTTGAAAAACAGCATCATACGCAGTATTTGATGACATTCTGTCAGTAAGGTTTGTTGTTTTTACCTTATTATCGTCTGTTTGCATTTTTCAACAGGGCGCTGTTATTTGTCTGATTATGGAGGATCAAAAGTAAGCAAGGGAAAGATCTTGAAATTTAAAATCTGTTTTCACGTGGGCAAGATGATTTTATTCTCAGTTTGTCACTCTATCTAAGGTCATGAATATATCAGCTTCTGTTATGAACTTTATAGCTCAGTCATTTTTTATGTCCATCCCTACATCTATAGGGAAAAATCTTACCAATGCATAAAAGTGCCGGGGTAACTTGCGACATTTTGTTTTTGATCAAGCGAGGTAACTCTATATGATTAACCTCAGTGAGGATGTGATTTGTCCAGCATTTGACATGTTTTACAAAGCAAGAGAACATGAAGAGCAGTTTACCTATAGCTGCAGTCAAAACCAGTCATTCTGTTGCTCTTGTCCCATGTTACCCCATTTTGTCCCAAGTAACCCCACTGTATGGGAGTACTTTCTAGCTTGGACACTCCCTAAATCTTACCAGATAAAGATTTCTACATCAAAGTGATTCAATGCTTTCAGATATCATTTCCAAGGAACTTTTTCTGCATATTACTAAAGCTGGAACAGTTCACCCAAAATACACTGTGTCCCAAGTTACCCCAGCCCTGTGGAAATCTATAACTTTCCATGGTGACCACTTACATCAACAACAGAAAGGTGCAATAAGTGCACTCCTGCACTGTCCTTCATATGCCCCACATGATATCTGCCAGGCATGATGTCCGGTTGAATGTGCTGCTCAACACAGGAGAAGTTTTTCTCTCACTTGACTTTCTTATTTTGCTGTTTTTCTACATTGACACGCTGCATTGCTTAGACCAGTCAGTCCTGCGGCGCACAACAGTGCTGGATGTCAAGAACAGCTTGTGTAATTGCAACTATAACCATAAAATAAGAGAAAATGAAGAGCAATTTGCATCTGGCAGCTGTCAAAAAACGGACATGTATTTTTGTCCCATGTTACCCATGTGTCCCAAGTAACCCCATTTTACGGTATGTCATATGCTAATAATATACGGAATGTTAAATTTGATATCTATCACATCAATATGTACTAAAAAGCTGCCTCTAGAGGCCCTTTAAGGGCGAGCCAACGTTTTGAATTTTTGAAACGTGGCCAGGCGTTGTAAATAAAAAATGTCAAAATACCATAAAAGTACAAGTTGTATGACGGAAATGAAGGCACCTCTGGGGTCCATAAGTCAAAAGGAATTGAATGAGACTCATCTTGGAGCGCACTAATCAGCTAATAAGTTGAAACAAAAGACTAGTAATCGGTAAACTTTCCCAAGAATTGTTACAATTTGAAGATCAAACGACATGTGGATCATAAAGTTCGAGGTTTTTTCTACTTAGTCCACCCATTTTGATAGCAATATTTTCAACAGGTATTGAGTACGCGGCATGTGAATTTCATGACTGCTGCCAGATTTTCCAAAACAGGGCGGCCATATTGGATTTGGATTTTACTTCCTGCTTGTCCGTTTTGTACTGAGCGTGTATGGTGTACATGAAGACCATGTCAGGACACCCTCGCCACCCCAGGTTCTATGGGTTTGTGACATTGTTGCCACACCTTCAATGTGTCATTTACATGCTTCCTCTCCAAGAAAATTGTACCTGTTTTTCGTGTTTGGTAAATTTCTTTGTTTACGATTATGTAATGTAATTAAGCTGTAATCCTTGGGACTTTCCTCATTTTCTGTGTCTATGAAGCACAGTGATCACATTGGACTATAAAAACAGTCAACTGGGGGTGACTTTATTGCTTTTCTCAGAGGGGCCTGGATTGAAGCAATATGAAAATTCACAATGACAGCTCGCCCTTAAGAGTTGTCGATCGGCGACCTCCTCGTTTTGCGTTCACAACAGCGCCATCTAGCGTCTTTTCTTTTCAACGTCCTCGTTTCTCAACATCCGCGTTCCTAACTTTTAGTTGACGATCAACTAAAAAAGTTGTCGACTGCCGACGTCCTTTTTTCGCGTTCACAGTGCCATCTAGCGTCTTTTTCTTTCAACGTCTGCGATTCGGAACCTCTGCGTTCCAACGAAATTAGTTGTCTTCTTCCGACGTCCTTGTTCCGCAATAAAAAAACAGCGGTTTTGCCTTATTTTATTTGTTTTTCGACACCCTTATTCGTCGTAAAAAGAACTAAACTGCCGCAATTTTTTTTGATTTGCGTTTTTATATCTGTTTCTACAAAAGAATATCTTGTTTCGCAACGTTGGATTTTTGCACATATAACCGCCCATAGCCGTGATCATTTCCAATTAGAAAGCTCCGTAACTTGTCAAAAGAATTTGACAAAATGTTGTCGTTCGGAAGATGAAGTGCTATTAATTTCAAGATATCATCCGAAGCAGCGAGTGTCAGCTTATGTCGGTGTGATAATGACAAGATAGCCAAACAGACAGATAATGACAAATAATGACAGATAGCAGAATCAATGAGAGATAGTTCGGCATTATTATAAATGGTGATAAACAGGTCATCTGAATTACACTTTTTTTCTTTTAGAAGGTGGCATGATTGATTGTCATACTCCTCTTCTCTCAGTCCATCATACTCTATCAACTCAGCCCGGCGTTTTCAAAAAGCAGCAACTTAGCCCAGGCAAAACTGTTATTGTCAATGTCCCTACAGATCATACCAATCAATGGTTTCTTGGTGTGCAAGTCACAGTTTGCCACAAGCTAACAGGCCTGTGTTTAATCTCCAAAGATTTTTTTTGGTTGGCTTCGATTTAGTGAAAACCATCACAGGCCCAATTCAAGGCCCTTGTGTTCCGCCACCATTGGACAACATGGGCGGGGATTAGCATGTTAATAATGCCCAAACTGAGGTGTGTTAGGATGCAAATAAGTCAACTCACAGGAATGAGCAACAAGCATGAACAGGCCAATTGCCATTGTTTGATTACCCTCTGCTGTTGTTTATAAACTGAGCAAACTGGGCAAAACTGACTTTCATAAATTAGTCAACGCCAAGCATAGCAAAGATGGAGAAACGTTTCACAATCCAGGAGGCCATAGTCATGATTGATGAAGGCAGGAATCTTGTTCGCTCCAGGAGGGAACAGAAACAGGACTCAGAGAAAAATGCCAAAGGTTAGTACTAGTATCTGACAGTTTGTTGAATCATGAACATGATGAACAACTTCATCATGAAGTGTAGCACGAAAATCACCTACAAGATTGTTCTTACTGGCAAGATTGTTCTTGACACACTGGCAGTGATGACCAATGACTTAAAAGTATAAATTTCCTCTATCTTATAAGGACAAGAGATTGACTTCCTACTCTTTTTTCAGATCAACTGATGTACCTCATCAAGTGGCCACCATCAGAAGATGGTTACAGTATTGTGTCTCCCACGAAGGCGATAGGATATCCTGATCCTACCATGTGTCCCATCAACACGAAAGTATTTGTAAAGGGGCAAGGGAAAAAGCATCTGGCATTGTTTTTAATAAAGGCAAGAGATAATTTTCAACATAGATTAAGACAATTAGCGGCGTGGTCTAGTGGTTAGCGAGACGGACTCCTGAACAGAGGGTCCCGGGTTTGATTCACATTCCTGACCCAGAAAAAACAGGCTGGCTTAAAACCTTGAGCAAGTCACTTTGCTTCACTTGCTTCACCCCACCCAGTTTTAATGGGGACCTGACTGGTAGTGATGGTCTATGTGAATGTTAGTTCAAGAGCACTGAAACCGGCTGTCGGGACTGTAATACTCCCCGGGCAGTGTAGAAAGGAAATTGGAATGAAGGCATGATCTATTCCGTTTCCATTCTGGGGATGCACTGAGGAACTGAGGCAGAAATGTATTTTTTGTTGGAATAGCTGTCCAATTCTAGTTGCGCATCGACGGTGTGTAACTTGGTAATAGATGGAGAAGACAGTGATTATGAACCGGAAGGCGAGGGCGAAAGTGAGCCAGCGAGTGATGTTATCCAGTGGGTAGGAAAAAGGTAATTCAATCATTTATAAACACCATGAATAAAATTGCGAATCAAATCATCCATTAAAAAGAGATAACAGGAGAAAGGAGGGAGTCTCTGTATCACAAACTGTTGCCACAATTCAAGTCTTTTTCTACGATGACAATAAGATGCAAAGTGTTGAAAAATGTATCGTGTAAGATTTCACTGATGATCCTCCACTTCTCAAAAATTGCATTATGTTATTATTCTTCCGTATGTCTTTCTTTCAGTCGTAAGAGACTGCACAGTTCGTATGATATAGAAGATGAAGACGAGGGAACAGCAAGGTAATTTTTTGAAACACAGGTCTTTTATTTTATGCCTCTTCTATTTTGTGTAACACCAAAGTGAGCAAGTGAGAACATGACAAAGGACAATAGTTATCAAACTTGACATGTTATAAAGTGCAGCTGTGTGTAATGAGCATTGTTCGGAATGTAGCATCCTGAGAATATCAGGCGTTCTTACTGCTCGCTACCTTCGTCACCGCAGACAAACCCCTGAGAGCATTCGCCACATTTGCTGGAGTAACAAAGCCGTTCTGGAAATCATACGCACCCATACTGCTAGATGATTCTTTTCTTCAATTGTCAATAAATCCTGGGTATAAATCGAACATACTTCGTTTATTTTATTTTCTTAGAAGTTTACTGTCATTAAAGACACTCGTTTCTTTGAATTACGGTGTTTATAAGCTTGTATTTGGATGGGATTCTCAAATCACTGCACGCAGTGTGGGGGAACCTTACCTACATGAGAACAGCCAAAATCTGTCCAATGAGGATGCGCGTTATATCCGTAGCTAGGCAAGCCACCAGAAGAGATGCCCGGATGTTTGGTCAGCTGATTTTGACAGTTCTGCAACTACGCATGCTGTAGGCCTGGTAAGGTGAGTGAATTACCTAATCTGCTGAGTATTGCATGTGCTATAGACCCGTGTACATGCCGGAGATGTTGCAGTATGGCCGATACAAGTGTTTAAGTGCTGCTTGAAGATGAAATGGTGCCTATTTCTGTGAAATTGCATGATCATGATGGGAGAGGAGAAGCAAATGTAGAATATGTTGGAAGGATATTCCCCACAAGAATAGAAAGAACATTTTTAACAGTTCTGTATCACATATCCTTCCGGTAATAGGCGAGATAGAGAGGGAGGTTAGGCCTACCCATGCAGGAGGGCCTAGGCCTACGTGTACATCATCTACAGCCAGCCGCCATGGTGTAGGCATTCCTCATCAAGGTGATGGAAGGAGTGATATTGTATGCAAAGGATGTTTTAATACTGTGAATAAGGTCCAAAAACTAGACTTTGACCTGAACACTCGCTTTGCTGCCACCAAACAGCAGCGTGATGAGCTATTCACTAAACTAAAAAGTGCCCACCACAGTGGACACAGGCTGGGTGTTGTGCCACAAGCTCCTGTGGTTGAGTTCAAGATTCCAAAGAATGTGCCAGGTCCTTCAAGCCCTACAGTTTCAAAGGCTCAGTCTTCCACACTTATTCCACAACCAGTCACTCGGACACCGAGAGGCACCCCACGTCAAGGTGGACAGAAGAGAAGGATGGAAGATACGCCGAGTGCTAAAGCACAAACACAATGTAGGAAACGTCTCGATTACAAAGACACTCCCAGAAAGCTTAGCCAAAGTAAAGCTAAACTGGAATATATCGTCAAGGTTGGCTTGTATTTTAAAAAGTTGCACATAGCAAAACTATTTTTCAGCAGCAATTTTATGACTTCAACTGGCCTCCCCATTCCCTCCAAAATCATCCTAGTTTGAATATGCCATCCACAGTTTAAATTCTTTGACGGAAATCAGGCGAAGCAGTAGTATTGAAATGAATATATTACACATTCTATTTCAAAAACTCTTTGTATGTTTTAGGTCATCATTGAACGTACAGATGGGTGTCTCAGAAAATCAAGGACTATAAACGATCCATCAATTAAGAAGGTGTTGCTGGCTCTAGGAAATTATCGCAGTGATTCTAACGTGGCCTTTGCAGTTCATCAGTGTATGCACTTGAGAAAGGATCTCATCAAGCTGTGGTTGAAGGACCTTTCTAGGCAGTGTAAGGGACTGTGCTCATTGAAGTCACCATCTATACTGCGCCAAACTGATCCGGCATCACTTACAGCATTCAAGTGGAGTGCTGTTCAACAAGAGTGGGAAAGCAGGGCTCCACTTTTGAAGGACACTTTGGTTGCAATAATGGTGGAGCAACAGACAAGGTGTGTGTACTTTTAATTCATTATGAAGTGCGTTTGTGTTCAGACAAAAATGTGATGTAGAATCAAAATATTTTACGACTGGTACGGGAACTGAAATCGCCTAACTGTGTACAATCTGTGATGTAACATGATTTTAAAATGTCCTTTTTCAGACCTTGGATGTTATGCATGGCATTGGTGTGTGTGTATATCCAGGTTCATTGTCTCGGAAAAAGAAACAGATTGGCAAACATCATGAGGAACAGATCAGGATTAATGTCAGTAATATTCGTGCCAAAGTTGAAGGGGCATGGAAGGCGAAGCAAGGTAGGCTTGCTTTGCTGTTTCACACTTATCATTTAATACTGTTGTTGAATATTATTTCAATATTTTCTGTCTACAATCCATTTGAAATCTGTGGATCTTCTAAATAGGCACTGTTACAAAGAAAAAGTACATATCTGTGTCCTGTATTTTTCTGATTATGGTCAAAATATTTGACAAATCTGGATTTTAAGTTTTCGTACCATTTCATTTTCAGTTGCACACATGCAGTCAGGGGCAGCTGATGAGGCCACTTCTGAGATGTCATTGATGGATGTAACTGAATCTGCTGGTGAGTTCTTCAACTCAGTTGTTACATTGCTGAGTTTCTAAACTCAATGCACGCCATCTGCTCCTTCTACCCTCCCACTATACACACTTATCAGAATGGAGTGGATATGAAAATGGTGTGTTAGAACATCTCTAACATAATTTGTTCTACCATATGATACATTTATGGTTCTACTGATTACTGCCCATTGAAATCTTCAGGGAACAGTACCCCAATGAATTTTCAGAAGGCATAAACCATGTAAAAATTATGAATTGGGATGATGAATGAAAGAGATGTAACATAATTGCCAGGCAGTAAGCTTGGACAAGATTAAAACTAAATCTTCTTCATTGATTTACAGGGGAATCATTGAGCATGATGGGGGCAGCATCTAGTTTGCTCTCTGGAATTGTTGAGGAGGCTGCTTCAAAACTATCTGAGATGAATATGAAGGATTCTGTCAGTGGTGAGTGGTGCTCCTTTTAAATATCTCCTCAATTTAGTCTCAGTTCATGAGTCACTTAATATTTCTGTCCACTAAAATAACTAGCTAACTGGGCCTCTGCTGTCTTTCAGCCGATACTCAAGACCATCTTAATTGGCCAGAGGAAGAGGTAAGTCCAGTCTGTGACTTTGACATCATCTCAGACAATTGTGACGTGACGGTCAGACCAACGTACATGACGTCTGAAAAACAGAACAAGAGCCTACACTGGTTCTTAAACCTTGCATTCAAGAAAAGAGTTACCAACCCAGCATTACCTAACGATACACCAAAGGCAGATATTCGGACGATGGATAATTCCAAATTTCTGCCAGATGTTCACGATTGCCATGTACTAGACAATGATCTATCATTCCATATCGCCAAGGTGATGAGGGAGGAACTGTCCTTCCTGAACGAATTCCATGTTCCAAATAACAT
>NMRB01000593.1:148040-166183 GCA_002633025.1 Notospermus geniculatus
CTCACACCTGTTAGAGCCTTTTGAATCCGTGCATCGAACTGATTTCATAACCTTAAGTCCTTGATGATGAAATGGCCTGTCTATTGCACGTGTTTATTAGGTGTTATCGTAGTTATGATGCAATGACAACGTTCACCATTCCCAGCTCATTTGCATTTCAATTGGCAAACGTTGTGCACAAAGGGAATGATAGTGATTTTTTTTGTACATGTACTTCTGAACGCATCAAAATTAGAAATATCGAAAGTAGGAGAAGATATTTGACCAACACATGCCCTTGACAATGTATCCGAGCACACTGCTCTTTTGTTTTATTTGCCAAATAACCAAGAATAATGAAGCTATTCGTGATAAAATTGCTTAATTTTTTTTAAATTCATATTTCACCATGTTAGAATCTATGGAGGAGAAAATGAAGGAAAGGGCATAATGGCTGAAGAAGCATCAATTTACAATATCGTCATACATAGTGCATCATGCTTATGGATTTTCTAATATTTGATCGTTCATTTGGTGAGGAATTGTGACTACTTCTTATATAAGCCTCGCCAAGCGACACGGCATTATTACTGATATTGACAACAAAATGGTCGCTCTTTTCGATGGAGGCTCTAACAGGTGTGCTCTGAACATGTGGTTAACCCAAACCACAAAATTCAATCAATGGGACACTGTTAAAAGACTTTGTACTAACGTGGATAACACCATTGTAAGGGAAGTGCATGAAGCAATTCAAATCCGGAGGATTAAACCCTTGATCAACAGAGACCGGGGTCTATTTGTACACAATGCTTATAATCCTATTATTGAAGCCAGTGACAAGTAGTGCACATATATGCTTTCCTGTTGGACATTTTATCATTACACCTGAAGAAGCCAAGTGGAGTACATATACTTGGGGAAACGTCGTGTTTTAAGTTTTTTAAGACTTCTAAAAACTTTTTACCAACTTACTTTTATCGGAGTGATATTATCCATAAAGACCAAAGGAACCGTATGACTACTACGTCGCATGCGATAATTACCTTTGAGGTCGATCGGTGATGTCATCTGCGACATCACTGATCTTCCAATGAAGCATTTGTCGCAAACGAATCGAAAAAAACTTTAAAAAACTAAGAATATATTCAGTCGCTGCTGTGGTCGCAAGGCCAGTCGCCTAGAAAATCGCTCAAAAAATCGCAGGTGTGCGCCATGCTTAACTTGATGTGTTCAACATGTCTTTTAAAATGTTTAAGTGACTTGCATTTATCATTCGACTGCTTCGACTACATGTACAGTCATGGACATTAGTTTAACTACAGCTCTGGAAATAAATATTATGCGACCTCTGGCGACTCACTCATTTTCCAATAAAATGGGTCCCGCAAACTCTCCCATCATTCTGTATGTATTGAATTATTGTGTTGGTTAATTCGCTCAAATTTCACCAAGACAATATCAAACATAGAAATTAACTTCCCATAATGAAGAAGCAATGGAGCTGCAAGAACGACCTTGTCAAAAGTGTTGACTAAATGGAAGGACCTGCATCGCATGCATTTTCTGTATAGACAGCAGTCCACTTCACATCGCTTCTAATCAACCTATATTCTCTAATCAGTAATTCTCTAAGCATCTTGCGGAGTTAATACTTATAATTATTACTGAAGTCCTGTTTTTAAAAGGTAATAACTACGCAAACTCTAATAAAATGTGACATAAAAAGATGAATACGAATTTTTGTGGAGCCTATTTAATGAGAAATGAGTGGAAATAACGAGGTGGTCTAATAATTTTGTCCAGAGCTGTACACCTGAAACTTTGAATATTTCAAATACATGTACTACTGGGCCAATTTAAACACGATTTGTTCCACATGAAAATATATCTTGTTGGTCATATATCTGTATCAAAAGTTTGGAAATTTGAAAATACCGTAAGTATGTAATAGCTCATTTTTAGAAAAAAAAAGCTAAACTCAAACTTCTTATTATGTAGTATTTTTGTTGCAGTTGTGATAGAGTGGAATTTTTAAGGATTTTGGGCTTTGTTTGATCAAGATATCTTGAGTGATTGCTGAGATATCTGAGATTATCAAAATTTGGTAATTTGAGATTTTCATGTTTGGTATGAAATTTTGATGTCATTAGATATAACTAACCTCAAAAAATGCATTTACAAAATTTTGTAACTTCTTGCCTTAACTTGACAGAAATAATGCGTATTTTTCAAGGTATCAAAATGTTGATAATATATACAAGATGGCCGACTGGTTCAGACAAGCTTTGAATGCTCAGTGTAAATATGACCAGAAATGCCCGTTCTAGTGGAATTAGTGCACTAAAGTTTGGTGGATGAAAGAATGGATATAAAGGGAAGACTTTGAAACATTTGTGACAACCATTCAGCCAGTTTAGGAATATATTTTACCCTTTTAATCAGACTACTTTTCTTGAACCAAGTTGTTCATTGTAATAGAACTGCCTACTCATCCACACCTGCAAAAGAGACAAATGACAAAAGAGACATCTGCCTAACAGGCAAATACATCCATGAATCATGTCAGTGTAGGCCAGTATCTGAATCTGCCAATTCAGAACATTCAAACAGCTCCTGCAACAAATGTATGAAAGAATGGATATGTCATGCTTGCCACAATTCATTGAAAAATGGTAAAATCCCATCATTGGCCGTAGCAAATGGATTGCAGATCGATGAAATCCCCAACGAATTGCAGGATCTAAACTTCTTGGAAAGGCAGTTTCTTGCACTACATATTCAATTTGCAAAGATGTTTTCTCTTACTAGAGGTGGTCAAAAGGGTGTTACTGGACCTGTCATGTGTGTGCCTTCAAATGTCAGCGGCAATGTCGAAACTCTGCCTAGGCGAATGAATGAGTCTGCTTTCATCCAAGTAAAATTGAAAAGGAAATTACAAAAGGAAAACATTATTGAACCACCTCTGGTTGACTTACTCACTTTCCATTAAAACTCTCCAATCATTCTGTATGTACTGATTTATTGTGTTCGTCTATTTGCTCAAAATTCCAAGACGACAACAAATGTAGAAATTGACTTCCCATCATGAAGAAACAAAGAAAGCTGGTGGAAGGACCTTGCCAAACGTTCTGATTAAAAGGAAGGACCTGAAGTGCCTACATTTACTATGCAAACAGCTGTCCACTTCACATCGCTTCTAATAAAAACCTAAATTCTTCGCGTAGCATTTATATCATCATACGGACTTAATGCTTATAATAACGACTAAAGTCCTGTTTTTACAAGTTAATAAATATACTTTAATAGAGTGTGGCACAAAAGGGTTAACAAAGTTTTGGGAAATGAGAGGAAATAACAGAAGTGGTCTAATAATTTTTACCATGGCTACAGGGGATATGTATCATATGCGTTAATTCGCCCAAATAAAGTACCGTAAAGACAGCACTTCAATACCTTTTTAGCCAACAATGCCCTTTACCAGCATGTTCATTTGATTACCAGCTGGGAGCAAGAGAATTGTCGATCAAATGAAGATGTCATCTCAAGGACAGACTACCAGCCAAATGAGGATTCAGAAACTAGAGGCGACTCTGAAATGACCGAACATATCAATGATGCTGAAACCATGTCAGACTTGTCAAGAAGTATTCCACATCCGCAGGAAATTCCACCACACCCAGATGCAACTGCAAACCGTGATTGTCTAAACTCAGAAGAAACAGGTAATGAAGTTGAAAATAGTGCTGGTTTCTCAAGTACTGATCAAGCTTCACCCAGTGAGGAAACCCCTGATGGAGGATCAAATGAAGTCCCAGCTCCAATTCCAAACAACCCGCAATGCATGATGCCTCTTGACACATGCCTACAGCCTGTTGACATTGTGCAGGAAGTTTTGGAGCAGCAGACCATTTACCGTGTCATCCTATTTCAATACTGAATGTAAAAGATGTTGAAGCACTTTCACTACAACACAGCGAGACTTGTGAAAATTGGCCTAAACCCATACTTCGATGCTAGGCTTTTCAATGTCGACCCAAGGTTTTCATCTGACAGTGCGTACATCTTTTTTGTACAGCATACGAGTGAACTTAGCCAAACATTCTCCAACATTTCCATTGCAATGCGAAAGGCCTCTGCTCACACTAACTCTGGCAAGAAAATAACTGCCAAAATGTTGACAAACAAGGATGGTGTGCAAGAAATTCTCAAATCTGACAAGGGTTTTCGATTTCTACAACCAGTCCGAGGAACACCACCTTATTGGGAACGCACTCTAAAAGATTTGTTTGCCATGATCAAACAAATTGGCATACCAACATGGTTTGTCACAATCTCAGCAGCTGATCTTAGATGGCCTGAGGTGCTCCACGCTCTCCTGTTCAACTCGTCAGCCCCCGAATAGGAACACTGAAGATATATCGTTCCAAGAGAAAAGCAGACTCCTTCAGGAGAATCCAGTCCTTGCTGCCAGAATGTTTGATCATCGTGTACATGTACTCTTCCGTGCACGGTGAGTTGCTTTTGAGTAAAGCAGAACCCCTCGGGAATTAGTTGACTTCTTCTGGAGAACTGAATTTCAGTGCCGCGGATCTCCCCACATACACTGTCTCATTTGGACTGAAATTCCCCCAAGTTGAATGAAGATAATGATGAGTTAGTATGTGCATTCATTGATAAATACATTTCAACTGAACTGCCTCATGAAGACACTGATCCAATCGTACACCAAATCATCAAACAAGAAGTGCAAACTCATGGCAGGAATCATTCCAAGTCATGTTTCAAAGCTGGTGGATCAAAACAATGCCGTATATGCAGATTCCTCTTTCAAAGGCCACCCGTGCTTCACACAACCATTTTCAGACCTATGAAACCCAATGAGCCACATGTCCCAGCTGAACAGACAGAATAGAGAGGTCAGTGCTCAAGAAGCAGTGTACCGAATAACAGGGATGAAACTGAAAGATTGCTCTAGACAGGTTACCTTTGTACCCACAGACTCAAACCCAACTAAAATAAGCGTGCCTTTGAAAACTATACAGGCAAAGACCAACACTGATTCTGATGATATCCGGATGACCTCCATTGTTGACCGTCACAAGGCAAGACCAGATGAACCGCCATTTCCAACTGTGTGTCTCGAATACTTCGTATCTCACTACAGAGTGCTCACTTCTCTCAATGCCAAGCAGTCGGAAAAAGCTGAACAGAATGCTGCTGGTGATCAACTTCCTCACGATGATGACCAGTTACAAGAATCACCAATCATTCCCCTACAAAATGGAAAAGGGTACATTCAGAAAAGGTCCCATAGCAATCCTGCTATTGTAAAATCAGCTCATTATCCACGTCTGAAATTCCCTGAGAAATACATCCACAACCTCCTGGCTTTGTACTTGCCATTTCGTACAGCTCGGTCCCAAACCATATGACACCTTTGAGGACTATACCATTCATTCTAGTCCTCCCTTTGTGGGCCTAGTTTTTGGAAAAACCAATAAACTGCGAACTTCCTGTAATATACAAATATCGTTATAACACCATTTTCGCTTTATCGCCAACAGGACCTTTGTCCCGAAGCTGGCGGTATAACGAGAGCAGACTGTACTTCACAGTGACATTGGGTTTGTTGGTTGTCAGTGTGTTTTCAGTGATGTACAAGCAGTTTGAAGTGAGTAAGTGTCTGGGACAGGTGATAAACTCCCTAGGCAGTTGTGAGTCGCGCCCCCTTCGGTTTACTCGCTCTCCACAACTGTTTTACTTCGTGAAAGTCGCCGCGTTTGGTCAATAGATGGCGTAAGGGGCTGGCGCGAGTTTTACAGCCTATCAGCACGCTGCTTTCAGAACTCTTTGGCCCGTTGGCAACGGATGTTCTTATGCTACCATGGCTACGAACCGCTCGACCAGTGAAAAAGTGTCTCAGGCCAGCTTGGTTACCGGCTGCTCGGTGCTCTCATTGGCCGACTCTCTCAGCGCCATCTGTTGACCAAACGCGGCGAATTTCACGAAGTTAAGCAGTTGTGGAGAGCGGGTAAACTGAAGGGGGCGCGATACACAGCTGCGTAGGGAGTTTAGGACAGGTGAATGAACAGTTGCATACCTTGTCTTTTTTAGTGTGTACTTACTAAGCCCTACGTTCCCCAATAACCTACCCCGGGCCCGTCCTCCCCTACAAGTACAAACAGACGTATGAGGATGGAATCAATAATGTCTTGTCAATGGGTCATATTCATAAAGCGGTTCTATCTATCATTAGAACCGTCTTAGGCTGGTTTCGAGTGTACTTCACCACTACACTTGGAACCAGCCTATGACGGTTCTAACAATAGAACCGCTTTATGAATACGACCCAATCTGTCAAACATCAATGCAATGATGACTGTGCAAATCTGCGGTTAATGACGAATTTTGATTCTCCTACCTTGGGTTAAATTCTTCTGATGATTATTTTCACTTGGATAAAGTACATGTACACATGTATTATTTTCGTTTTTACTTAAGTGTCGAAGAATTGCTACAGAGCCACAGAGAGCGGATTGTGAAGGAGGAGGAGCAGACACAAATAACAGTTCGTAGGTGCAACATATGGGAAGATTCCCTCCTGTGGATGAAACGGAAGAGTTTTGATCCTGCTAAGAGTTTTTTTTGTTCGTTTCATCGGAGAGGCAGGAATTGATGAAGGAGGGGTAAAGAGACAATATTTCCAACTGATACTGAGTGCCATGGTGGAAGCGGGAGTTCCTGTGAGAAATTCAGGGAAACTGACTGTTTCCTGCAGCAGTGTTATGCTGCACGAAAACGTGTACTTCATGGCAGGACAATTAGTCGGGATGGCTTTGGTCCATAAAGGACCACTTCCTCGATGTTTTGGAAAGGGTACTTTCCAATTCTTTTGTAAGGTGACCGCCAAACCAGGTGTAAGTGAAGTACCAGAGCCAGGTGCACGTATTGTGCTTGAAAAGGTAAGTTAATTTCTCATGCTTCAAATAGTAGATGGTAGTTTGTACATAATCTATTACATCACAGTGCTCAAAGTCGATTAATTTTGTCTTGTAAATGACTCATCTGTTCTCCTTTTGCACGACCTACCATTAGTGTATTCAGTGTATTAAAAAATATTTGACGTCCAGTTATAAAATATTGGAAATTATCTAACAAATAATTTCCAATATTTTATGACTGGACGTCAAATATTTTTAGCCCGCCTGGCCGCAAGGCCCAGCAGGGCTTAATCTGTGGTTGGGGTCATTGAGTTGAAACTTTGCCTTGAGAGAATTCTTTTCACATTATACTTCCATACAATCCAGAGCTTTGAAATAGGTCACCTGATGCCCCCCAAACACCTGCTTGGAACAAAAACAACCACCCGATAAGGAGTAAGGAGAAAAAGTTGCGAAATCCATTGTTAAAATTGATGATAGGCGAATCGGGAAATGGGCAAAATGGTCGAGTAGGCGAAATGGAGAGTAGGCAAAATGGGGATAAACTGTCCATGGACCATGTGCACATCTGTGGATGAATGTACCAGAAGTACAGATGTTTTTGGTTGTAGCCACGTAGTGGCCACACAGGAATCGAATTGGGCCAAAACTACTTGGTGCCATTCGTCATCTTACATCTTACTGTAGCAAGTTTAAGGTCAAAAGCACCTGCGGCCATGAGACATGCCACCTAATGGGACAATTTTGAACTTTGACCTCTGTGAAAAATCAAAAGCCCGTATTGTATATCCTGTGACCTCATTAGACGTACCGGTACCTACGATAAAAATTTGGTGAGGATCCGATCAACGGACAATGTGAATTTTAAAGGTTTTTGGTTAAGCCCCCCACCCGGTGGCCAATCTAAGAATCAATTCGGATCGAAACTTCGTGTGCGAGTTACTCTCACCTAGGGGTACGTGTACATCAAGTTACAAGCCAATAGCCCCAGTGGTTACAAAACGTACCCTGCCGACGGACGACGACACTGCGTGATGACTATAATAGATCGCCGCGCCGGTGAGCTATAAAAGGACATTGATAAAATTGTGTGGTTTTGGATTTTGTGCAAGATCAGTGGATATCATGTACTCCAGAAGTGTTCTCCAAATTAGTTAAAAAAAGGGCGGCCCGCCCCTCTTAAAAATACCGACGGCATTTTCCTTACACTGGTGTTATCCACCTTAGTACAAAATCTTTCAACAGTGCCCCATTGAATTTTGTGGTGGGGTTATTAACCACATGTTCAGAGATAGCTGATTTCATGTCATTACTGTATCCGATGTATTTAGTGGCCGCGGCCGGGAAGATCGTCGTGCCTAGATTTTCTACTTATGCACGTTCCCGGCCACCAAGTAGAGCGCATAGGCGTAACAAATGTCATTGAAGCCTAACTTTACATAACCACATTGGTCAGACGGGGTATTGGTAAACAGAGAAATCAAGAAATGAAGAAATCGAGAACTCCCAAGATCGATTAGTTACACCTCGCACGTGTAAGGCCATATAAATAAAATGTTTGATTAGCATCTTTCCACTCTCAACTTTTGACGAAGGCGGGAGTTTTTTAAAACGTTTTATTGAGTTTAAGGATGCAACTTAGTATGGTAACCACGGTAACCATCTTGATGAGGCCGAATTTGATTGGATGTCATGCACTGAAATATAGAGGGCGCCACAAAGAATGACCTTGACCTTTGAAGTGACCTTGACCTCAACTAGGCCCAAAACAGGGCATTACTCTATCATCTTAGTTCCAAATTCCACCGCTAGGGGTGCAAAGTCGCGGATGATCACGCGGGAGTACTGGGGTATCTTCGGAATACTTCGGAAATGTTCGGCAATTTCCGGTTTTTCGGCCGTAACTTTTTTGTCTTTGATCGGAATCGGTCGGAATCTTCGATGACGTCATCACTGACCTTTGACCTTTTTTTTTAGTTTCATGCTAACTATGATCGAGACCAATTCCACTCAGGCCTGTCTTAGCCATCCTCAACGAAGAGAATGTTCGACTGCCGAGGACAGTTGTGGAACAGGTCTGGGCCCAACATAAAACCTTGCTAGCTTAGTTGGCTGCTAGTTGTGTACAAACTGGGCACTTTAGCCGGCAGCGAAGCCTAGTAAGCAGGTTTATGAATATGGGCCCTGGACTACACAGTAGGCCTAGTAGTAGAAAACCTACCATACTACAACCTGCAATATTTTTTGTGCCAACTACTCAGCCCATACGGGTAATTCACTCAGCCCCTGCCCCCAGCGAAGCTCCCAGGCCGCCAGGCCTCTAGTCTTATAAATGAAACGCGATGAACTGCATGCTTCAGGGTCAAGTTTCAGTAAATCATGTTTCAATGAACTCGGTATGTCATTTTCTCTTCAGTTCTCCATTCCGAAGTTGTTGTCGAACAGTGACCCTTGTAGGATTGCGTTTCATTCTCTACTACGGGGTCACATTTTATAACCTGCCGGGAATGTGTGTAATTAGAAAATCTAGGCCCGACGGTCTTCCCGGCCGCGGCCACTAAACACATCAGATAGAGTATTTCTGAGAGATTTTGCCTGTTCCTCGATTCTCACTTGGAGGGGTATCCCAACATACGCATGGGTCTTCACCAACGTACGCAGCTTCACAGGAGCAGTTGATCTTGTACACGATCCCTTTCGGTTGCTCCGCGCTATTGGGTGGAGGTAATTTTCCTGTGGCGTTTAGGCATGTTCTGATGTTTTTTTGTTTAGTAAAGCCAACTTTGGCACTAGCTAACTGTTCTAGGACACGTTTAATTTGGTAGCTTCCTTTTCCTCTGAAAAGTACCGTGATGACTGGGGCTTCAAGTCTTGCCTTACTTGTGTCACTACGGTTCGTAAGCATATTCCTTATTGTACGGTCCGTAAGCATTCCGTCCATAACTTTCTCAACCATTTTTTCGGGTAATTGTTGTTTCTGATGAAAATTCCTCGTAGGTGTTTTTTCTCCTTTTCGAGGGCTTCTTCATTACTACAGATGTTTACCGCTCGCCTTGTCAACGTTGCGATGATTCCTGCCTTTACTGATGATGGGTGGTTAGACTGGTAATTTACGTACTGGTCCGTATGCGTTGGTTTTCGGCTCTTGTTGTGTCTCATCACTAGGACATCAAGGAAGGGTAGCTGGTCGTCTGTTTCAGTTTCCATGGCAAACCTCATTCTATCGTTCTGGAAGTTCAGGTGGTTGAGGAGTGGGGTTGGGTCATCGTGATGGCTAATGGCGGTGAAGACATCATTCACCTTGCGGTACCAACAGATGGGTTGAAAGGGAGCCGTCTCAAGTGCCGTCTCAAGTGCCTTCTCCTCAAAATTGCTCATGTATATCTCCGTGATGATGGGCAAAAGTGGAGATCCCATTGGCAATCCGTGGATCTGTTCGTATATTCCGTTCCCCTATAAATGATTCAATCAGATTCATAATGCTGTCTACACTTAGGTTCGCGCTCAAGGTGTCGTTTCCTTCGGTTACACGTTTCCTGATGACCTCCACTGCTTCATCCCTTGGAGTGTTTGTGAACAGATCTACTACATCGTATCTGACCAGCTGGCCAATGTCCGTGATTGGGCCAATTTTCTGTCAAAAGTCTGCAGAGTCCTTAACGTAAGATTTCCTTGTTTTCCGCTGTGTTCCCCACGGGAAAACAGGGAACAATCAGGAATATGCTTATGGACCATAGTGATACACGTAAGGCAAGACTTGAAGCCCCAGTCATCACGATACCTTTCAGAGGAAAAGTGAGCTACCAAATTAAACGCGTCCTAGAACAGTTAGCTAGTGCCAAAGTAGTCTTTACTAAACCAAAAAACATCAGAACCTGCCTAAACGCCACAGGAAAATTACCTCCACCCAATAGCGCAGAGCAACCGAAAGGGTCAAGATCAACTGCTCCTGTGAAGCTGCGTATGTTGTTGAAACGGGGAGACCCCTCCCGGCGAGAATCGAGGAGCACGCAAAATCTGTTAGAAATAATGACATGAAATCAGCTATCTCTGAACATGTGGTTAATAACTCAAACCACAAAATTCAATGGGACACTGTTGAAAGACTTTGTACTAACGTGGATAACACCATTGTAAGGAAAGTCAGGAGGATTAAACCCTTGATCAACAGAGACCAGGGTCTATTTCTACACAATGCTTATAATCCTATTATTGAAGCCAGTGACAAGTAGTGCACATATATACTTTCCTGTTGGACATTTTATCATTACACCTGAAGAAGCCAAGTGGAGTACTTGTGGAAACGTTGTGTTTTAAGTTGTTAAAAACTTTTAAAAACTTTTTACTAACGAACTTTTATCGGAGTGTATATCCATAAAGACCAAAGGAACTGTATGACTACTACGTCGCATGCGATAATTACCTTTGAGGTCGATCAGTGATAAATAAAAAGGCAATTTCCAGAATGCCAGATTGCATTCCAGAATTCCAGACTGCCTTTTTATTTATCATATATTGTGTGTCAATTTTTGTGCTTGCCTTCTCTTTGAGGTCGATCAGTGATGTCATCTGCGACGTCACTGATCTTCCAATGAAGCATTTTGTCGCAAACGAATCGACAAAAACTAAAAAAAAAATAAAAATATGTTCAGTCGCTGCTGTGGTCGCACGGCCGGTCGCCTAGAAATCGCTCGAAAAATCGCAGCTGTGCGCCATGCTTAACTTGATGTGTTCATCATGTTTTTTTTTAAATGTTTAAGTGACTTGCATTTATCATTCGACTGTTTCAAGTACGGTAGCTTATTATGGTCCATTTTTAAAATACATGTACAGTCATGGACATTAGTTTAACTACAGCTCTGGAATGAAATATTAGACCACCTCTGGCGACTCACTCATTTTCCATTAAAATGGGTCCCGCAAACTCTCCCATCATTCTGTATGTACTGAATTCAGTTCGGGAAAGTTCCAAAATTGGAAGCGTTTCCGACTTTGGAAACGTTTCTTTTTTTGGAAGCTATTTTCGATTCCAATGTAGCGGGAACGTTTCCGAATTTGGAAGCCAAGAGATAGAGATTCTGGCGGAACTGAGCCTTTTGATGATGATAATGGATGATTATCGATGATTGCAGCCAACCTACGCCAGCAATTCAGATTTCACGCCGTGAAATACAAGGTCACAGGTGCTGCCATCTGTTAGTGGAAAAAAACACTTCCCGATTTTTGCTTTTCATATCCCGATTGGGCCTAACGTGCAAGAAGGCCTACAAAGATTCCGATATCGGAATCGAAAACCGCTTCCGAAAAAGGAAACGTTTCCAATATCGGAATCGCTGGGCTTCCAAAATCAGAAACGTTTCCAAATTCGGAACTTTCCCGAACTGAATTATTGTGTTGGTTAATTCGCTCAAACTTCACCAAGACAATATCAAACATAGAAATTGACTTCCCATAATGAAGAAGCAATGGAGCTTCTAATCAAACCTAAGTTCTCTGATCAGTATTTATAGCATCTTGCGAAGTTAATGCTTATAATTATTACTGAAGTCCTGTTTTTAAAAGGTAATAACTACGTACACTCTATTAAAATGTGGCATAAAAAGATGAATACGATTTTTTGTGGAGCCTATTTAATGAGAAATGAGTGGAAATAACGAGGTGGTCTAATACTTTTTTCCAGAGCTGTACACCTGAAACTTTGAATATTTCAAATACTACTGGGCCAATTTTAACACGGTTTGTTCCACATGAAAATATATCTTGTTGGCCATATATCTGTATCGAAAGTTTCGAAATTTGAAAATACCGTATGTATGTAATAGCTCATTTTTAGAAAAAAACACTAACACTCAAACTTCTTATTATGTAGTATTTTCGAGTGGAACTTTCTAAGGATTTTAGGCTTTGTTTGATCAAAAGATATCTTGAGTGGTTGCTGAGATATCTGAGATTATCAAAATTTGGTAATTTGAGATTTTCATGTTTGGTATGAAATTTTGATGTTATTAGATATAGCTAACATCAAAAAATGGATTTACAAAAGGGGCTGGGCAGAAATAAAGGGTTGTTACAAGTTCGGCATAACTCTGGGACTACTGGAGCGATTTGCTTGGAACTTGCACAGATTATGTTTTGTACTGAATCATTAACAACTATGATGACACAAAAACAATTGCATTGCTCTTTAGTAATTAGGGAGACAATGCCAGAATTCAGATAACAATAGAACCGCTTTATGAATACGACACAATCTGTCAAACATCAATGCAATGATGACTGTGCAAATCTGCGGTTAATGACGAATTTTGATTCTCCTACCTTGGGTTAAATTCTTCTGATGATTATTTTCACTTGGATAAAGTACACATGTATTATTCGTTTTTAGCTCACCTCTGTGAGGTGAGCTTCTCCCATGGTGTGTCGTCCGTCGTCCGTCGTCGTCGTCGTCCGTCATCGTCGTTAACAGGGGTGGCACGTTTCTAAACCGCTTGGGTTACAAACTTGAAATTTGGTGTACAGGTACCCTATGGTAAAAACTATCTCTGGACCGAAACTTAGCGCTGCTGCTTGTACACTCTGGCCTGTAGGGGGCGCTTTGTGAAAACCTTCTTTCGGCCGTATCTCCTGAACGCAGTTAGCTAGAACCACGAAACTTTTATGGTGGGTTCCTCTGATGAGACTTCATCACATAAATCCCGGGTTTTTGATTTGACCTACTTTTCAAGGTCACAGAGGTCAAAGTTCAAAATTCACTGTTTGGTGGCACATTTCATTGCTATTTGACATAGAGTGTTGTGATTTGGTGTGAAGATATATCTAGGCACCCTGCACGAATGCACCAAATTTCAACCCGATCGGACTTCAAATGTGGCCGCCAGGAAGCCATCTTGAAAAATGGACTTTAACCCACATTTTATAAATAGGAGTAGGTAGGATGTTTTAACGTTGCCAAAATATGTATCTAGGTACCGTATAAATATATGGTCAATTTCAGTCAGATTCGACGTCAAATATGGCCGCCAGGGAGCCATCTTGAAAAATGGACTTTGACCCACACCTCATAAATAGTTGGAGCTAGGATGCTTTAACCGTGCCTAAATATGTGTCTTGGTACCGTCTACTTATATGCCAAATTTCGGTTCGATTGGACTTCAACATGGCTGCCAGGCGGCCATCTTGAAAAATTTACTTTGGCCATATCTCATCGGTAGTAAATGTTACGATGTTTCTGCACTAATCCTTCACCATTCAGTGTATCACCAGGCTACTCACACTTCATACTCTGTCACAGAGGTGAGCACAATGGCCCTGGCCATTTCATTACTTAAGTGTCGAAGAATTGCTACAGAGCCACAGAGAGCGGATTGTGAAGAAGGAGGAGCAGACACAAATAACAGTTCGCAGGCGGAACATATGGGAAGATTCCCTCCTGTGGATGAAACGGAAGAGTTTTGATCCTGCAAAGAGTTTTTTGTTCGTTTCATCGGAGAGGCAGGAATTGATGAAGGAGGGGCAAAGAGAGAATATTTCCAACTGATATTGAGTGCCATGGTGGAAGCGACAGTTCTTGTGGGAAATTCGGGGAAACTGACTGTTTCCTGCAGCAGTGTTATGCTGCACGAAAACGTGTACTTCATGGCAGGACAATTAGTCAGGATGGCTTTGGTCCATGATTTCAGAGGCCTAGAAAGACGAGGAATAGTCATTATTTCACTCCAGAATTTCGCATGGAGTTTGGACCTATGTCACATAAAATGCTAACAAGCTTGTGTGATATGAGTTAATTATTTTAATTGTTTTCCGCAAAAAAATTGTATTTTAGATTTTTGGTTCAAATGCCTAACCTCTGCAAGTTGAGCAAGCTTTTACAAACCCATTGAAACCAATGTAAAACTGACCACAGGCCTGGGAACAACTGATTCACCCAGAATGAGTCAATCAAACTATACACTGAGAATACATTTCACACAATTACCTTCGGTTTGAATGTTGTTAGGATGCATGACATGAGGGTCATTTGTCCAGCTATTCACCTGTTGGTTCCATGTATGATGTAATGTCCCTTGGTTTGAGATCTATTGAATGTGTACCATTATGCCACGCCATGTAATGCTTGCAATACAAGCTAAAATACTTTCGACCAACGACATTCCAACCTGAGGTGATTCAAATGAAGTGTGCATTTTCTGCTGTCAATGCGCAGTTCCATTGGGTCATTTTGTGTGACATCACTAGTTCCCAGGCCTCAGGTCAGTTTCAGACTGGTTGAATGGCTTTGTAAAAGCTTGCTCAACTTGCAGTGTAGGGCATGTGAACCAAAAATATAAAATATAATTTTTGTGGAAAATAATTAAAATAATTAACATATATCACGCAAACTTGTTAGCATTCTATGTGACATAGGCCCGTGTGAAATTCTGCGGTGAAATAATGACTATTCCTCGTCTTTCTAGGCCACTGAAACCTGGCATTGTCTCCGTAATTTAATTAGCAAAGAGCAATGCAATTGTTTTTATGTCATCCTAATTGTTAATCATTCAGTACAAAGCATCATCTGTGCAAGTTTCAAGCAAATCGAAACAGTAGTTTCAGAGTTATGCCGAACTTGTAACAACGCTATATTACTGCCCAGCCCCTTTTTGGACCTTTTGCCTTAACTTGACAGAAATAATCCGTATTTTTCAAGGTATCAAAATGTTGATAATATTTACAAGATGGCCGACTGCTTCAGACAAGCTTTGAGTGCTCAGTGCAAATATAACCACAAATGTCCGTTCTAGTGGAATTAGTGCACTATAGTTTGGTGGATGAAAGAATGAATATGTAGGGAAGACTTTGAAACATTTGTGACAACCATTCAGCCAGTTTAGGAATATATTTTACCCTTTTAATCAGGCTACTTTTCTTGAACCAAGTTGTTCATTCTAATAGAACTGCCTACTCATCCACACCTGCAAACGCCGAGACAAATGCCAATATCTGCCTAACAGGCAAATACATCCATGAATCAGTGTCAGTGTAGGTCAGTATCTGAATCTGCCAATTCAGAACATTCAAACAGCTCCTGCAACAAATGTATGAAAGAATGGATATGTCATGCTTGCCACAATTCATTGAAAAATGGTAAAATCCCATCATTGGCCGTAGCAAATAGATTGCAGATCGATGAAATCCCCAAAGAATTGCAGGATCTAAACTTCTTGGAAGGCCGTTTCTTGCACTACATATTCCATTTGCAAAGATGTTTTCTCTTACTAGAGGTGGTCAAAAGGGTGTTACTGGACCTGTCATTTGTGTGCCTTCAAATGTCAGCGGCAATGTTGAAACTCTGCCTAGGCGAATGAATGAATCTACTTTCATCCAAGTAAAATTGAAAAGGAAATTACAAAAGGAAAAAATTATTGAACCACCTCTGGATGACTTACTCACTTTCCATTAAAATAGGTCCCACAAACTCTCCAATCATTCTGTATGTACTGATTTATTGTGTTCGTCTATTTGCTCAAAATTCAAGACGACAACAAATGTAGAAATTGACTTCCCATCATGAAGAAACAAAGAAAGCTGGTGGAAGGACCTTGCCAAACGTTCTGATTAAAAGGAAGGACCTGAAGTGCCTACATTTACTATGCAAACAGCTGTCCACTTCACATCGCTTCTAATAAAACCTAAATTCTTCGCGTAGCATTTATAGCATCATACGGACTTAATGCTTATAATAGAGTTGTTCCCTATTCCTGACAGTTGTGGGCCTGAACTGCTGGCTGGAAATATTACTCGGGCTACTATTGTATTAGACATACCTCTTCGAGCATAATCCCAACGCTCATTTCCTCGGTGTACAATAGCCAGGTCAGAATAAAAAAGGAAGTCGTTTGGCCTTGTGATTTGCCCTCCTCGTAGCCATGGTTTGACAGATATTACCAAACACCCTTGGCAGAAGATTTTGCATTGGCACTTTTCTTCATAGCTTCAGTGAAATTCATTTTGACAATATTTCTGACAATATTCCAGTTTTTTTCAGTTTCTTTCCGGACATATATAATGGTATTTGTCTGTTTTTTTTTTCATGAGCCAAGGCAAGGGCGTGATGTCCTCACTGAGTTGCATTGTCATTGCCAAAGGCGGCAACTTTCATATCAGTGACTACATTTCTGCGTCCTGTCATTATGTTGGCTTGGCTGTCTAGCCGTTCTGTCATGACTGTTGAACCGAACAGCTGGCTCAACTGTATTCACTACTGTTGGAATCAACTGTAAGGCCTATTACTGTTGCATGCAAATTAGCTTTTTATTGCTTATACCTTTCAGGCTCAAGCTGTGCAAAATCCAAGAACGCCCCTAATAATACAATTGACTCGGTCTATAACAATGTGTCATGCCAGATCACTAGACTTGTATGATTTCCATTTTACTCTGGTGTGACGATTGTACACCAAAGTGTTGGTGTTATGATGTAACCTATGTAACCTACCCGCGTAACACGAACTGGTATCTGACAATGTCCAATACAATAGTAGTCCGGTAATACTTCCAGCCAACAGTTCAAGCCCATGACTGTCGGGAATAGGGAACAACTCTATTAACGACTGCAGTCCTGTTTTACAAGTTAATAAATATACTTTAATAGAGTGTGGCACAAAAGGGTTAATAAAGTTTTGGGAAATGAGAGGAAATAACAGAAGTGGTTTAATAATTTTTACCATGGCTACAGGAGATATATATCATATGAGTTAATTCGCCCAAATAAAGTAAAGACAGCCCTTCAATACCTTTGTAGCCAACAATGCCCTTTACCAGTGTGAAGTCCAGATCACATTGGGGCATGGACGGGCAGGAAAGAAGTAAGGACACTCTGGTTCCCCAATGGCAATTGCAATATTTTATTGAAGGAATGAAGCTTATATAGGAAAAATCAGTCAGGTGACCAGTTATTACAAGGATTTTCAAGTACAGGTTATAGAGGTCTGGGACCTTATTCACGAAAGGCTCGCAAACTTTGCGTGCACGCAAAGTGCCATTTTTGCGATATTTCTTATTCATGAAGCCCACGCATCGCAAAAAATTCGCAAAATCAGCGATCACGCAAATAAATCGCAATCGCAACGCAAACTTTACACGGTATTCACGAAAGGCCCGCAAACTTTGCGCATCGCAAAGTCCCACGCAAAGTGCCAGAATTTTGCGGGAGGTCTATACCCGCTCGCAAACTTTGCGTGAT
>NMRB01000593.1:180909-213263 GCA_002633025.1 Notospermus geniculatus
AGGAAGTGGTTATTTGGCAAGCAAATGCTTGCCGAATTACAGAAATTTGGTCTTAGATGGCAAGCAGACAATAATGAATATTAATTAGACCCCATTAATTATGCAAACAGAAGATGAAGATGGCGTCCTCCGACTCGCCGTCGCAGCCCTCGCCAAAAGGCATCGAAAAGTTGCGATTGGGAGTAGGCTATGCCTCCAACGAAGATTTTAAGATGGCGTTTAAGCCTTGAACTGTTTATTTGCACAGTTACCTGCTGTGTATGCAGTGAGCGTATAGTCTTGGATGCACGTCTAGCTCATTAATTATGCAGCGCTCCCAGAGCAGCTGACAGGGCAAAAAATATCGTTTAGTGGAGGGGGCCTTGCGGAAAGGAGCCACCTACGAGCGATTTTCAGAAGAAAGTGGTTATTTATCGACCCTGGTTTGCCAAACAGTATGCCAAGTTTGGTTTAAAACGACGAGTTACCTGCATTGTCCTGAACCAGTCAATAAATTCCCACCGCATATCCGCAGCCTGTTGATTAGCGCAGTGCATAGCGTGATGGGCCAGCATCCCCAATGTCGCGGGTTCGATACTTGTGTGATCACACTCGTGATTTTTTTTCTTTTTTTTTCCTTTTTCTAGTTTTTTTTTCCTTTTTCCAAAGAGGCATATCAAGAACAAACGTTTTGTGTTAACGTACAACAATAGATCCGAACAGTGGAAGGTGCCAACAAACGACTGCCGGATGGTGGCCTCATTGCCCACAGTAGTCAATGCTCCGTAACTACGCCATAGGTGAGGGTGCCATTGACATGAATATCGTTGTTTTGGTTCCGTTGAGTAAGTTCAAGATAAAAAAAATACTATCGCTCGCGCCCGTGCCTAAAATCAGTGCCGTGCCTCTCAAATTTTCCGTCCAAAAAGTACAACATGGACATGAGGTTTTTTACTCTGTGTAACTGTGCCCCCCCCTCCGATCTCCCTTGGCCCTTGCTTGCACCTGGATAGATTATTACTTCCTCCAATGTTATAACAAACAAATGGCATATTTGCTTGCCCAATAGCCAAACGTGCTGAATAATATGGCAAGCACATATCCTGATTAATATTCATTAGGGGGCGTGACATGCTTGCCAAATAGGGACATTTTTTCAGCATTAGATGGCAAGCATGCTTGCTAAATAAGGACGAAAAAGGGTACTGCTTGGCAAGCATGCTTGCCAAATAAACCCGGCCTTATATTATAAGTTCATGTGGATAAATCGGTTTGGAGGAGAACTCTGTGTATATCTGTGCGAACTGTACTGTTCATACATGTAGTGTCCGCATACCACCCTGCGCTATACGCGTGAAATTATTTTGAAATTAGAAGCTTAAGACCCTGATGGGTTACTCGGCTTTAAATTATCTATCTATCTAATACACGTGTAGGCCTACACGTCGTCACGACGTCATAATATGTAGGCTACATCATGCACAGGCGCGAGTCGTGTCATGCATAGATCATGTTTCCAAGCTCGACGTGAAGTTCAAATCTACCTAGGCCTATCTCAATCTGAATGCTCCAAGTTATTGATTTGGCGTGGAGGCTGTTGCTACACGTAAAGGAATGCGTTCAAGAATGGGCTCTTACTTGATGAATGGTTGGTAATGATGTTGCAGCTCGTCAAACTTCGCAAGTGATGAAAAAGACGGCGGACATTTTTTGGCTCACTACCTGTACTTGTATCAGAGCTCAGCAGAGTATCAGTCTAGTTGCCACTAAGTGTACGTAGGTTGGACAGGAGACCAGTATGGGATCATTGGGAGATGCTAGGCTCGCGCATACCAGGTGAGTGCGTTACACCATGATGGCCATGAACGTTTTAATATGTTGCTCGAGACTATCATGACTGTCGGATTGATACACAATGAATGGTCCCTTGCCGGAAGCATCAATCCTCGACCCTCGCATATGTTATGTGCTTACTACGCCTACCAAGCAGCGGCAAATGGGTAAAATAGGAACTAGGTTCATTGCGTTGATTGCGTTGCGTTGCGTTTATTCCAGTAAGCCTGACCGTCCAAGAGGGTGTATCGTTTTCAGAGGTAGTTTGGAAGTGCCTTGTGGCTGTTCGTAATTTCTACCTCTGCCGTTTGGGGTTTATATCTATTAAGTTCAGCTTTAAGTACAGCTATGCTCACAACAAAGTTGAAGTTGCTGCCGCGCGGATACCAGACGTAATGCCTGATTGAAATAAAAACCTCCTTATTGGGACCAGGCACTAAGAATGTATAATGCTGGTTGGTTTAAAAGATTCTTTCTCAAGAAACGTTTGTGGGCCCGATAGAAAAATACTTGTTTTATCCCTTCGAAGACAACGCCGTTTGTGGCATGCCTGGATGTCCATAACACTACCACCAGCACTACGAGAGATTTTAGGAAATATTTGACAATTTCTTCGCATTCTTATACAGAGTCCTGGCTAATTTATGGACATAATGCATTGCATCAAAGATGGCTGCGCCCATGGCTGGTTTTTACACATTACATGTTTCGGTGTGTGAGGAGCCGCATTCAAGTTATATGAAACCACGATATCGTAAGAATCGCAAACTTGTAAATAGGGTAGCTGGTGAGCCAAACATGTTGATGCATCAGTGACAGTTAACCATTAACTGGAAGTGGCATAACACTGAGGCTTACTTACCGATTACTTTCTCTTTCTATGAGGCCAACGACCCACACTTTTATTCCTTTCCGTTGTCCCCTCTCATACTTAGTTCTCCTTCCAAACAGACTTTCATCGATTTCTATGGTTCCTGTAAATTTCAAACTCATCACCTCTCGTTCAAAGAATTCTTTAAGGCGGGGGGCTACCTATGCCGACTTTATTGACGCTCTTTGAAAACAAGCGTCCTAACATATTCATGACAAAAAGTAACTAATTGATGCCAACAAAATGTTTTTAGCTACAACCTTTATGCTCCCGTTCTGTGAAAGAATTGTTCATTTTGACCAATTACGATGGAGTTAATTAAGTCATAACAAGTTGTCAAAATTTAGGGTCGGTACGTACACTGAAGATTGGTTTTCGAAAACAGTATACCAGGGTGAGCGGATTTAATCTGAATGTGAATGACTGGTCGCACAAAGGCCAGTTCCGTGGATTGCCACTAGGGAATGAGCTCAGCTATAGGTAGCCCCCCGCCTTAAATAGTTCGCGAACGAAACTGGCCCAGTCCACGGCGTTTCGTTTTTAATCGAACCCTGACAATTCGGCACATCTGTGAGGGGGGGTGCCCGTCAATGAATGCTTTCAGGAAGAGCATGATATCCTTCATTTTATAGTGAGAGCACTCAAAGAAGGAGTTCTTCCTGATGGTAAACTCGTGCTTGTTTCCACATTTCCATATAAAACCATCAATACTTTTCGCCCGTTTTTGCAGAGTGCATTGAGTGCCGCATTTATCACATACCATCACGTTTGCAAGTAAGCCTCTTTTTCTTAGCCAACCATGTACCTCATCCTCTGGTGTAAGCATGAGTCTATAATTCCATGGAAATTCCATGGATTTGAAAAATCGGTGAATTGCATGTCGTTAACATCGTGTAGTTGGTTCCTAAAGTTCCCACTAAGTTTCCCGGCCATTTTGGAAGTGAGTCGCTTTTTAAAACATATTCCCACTCCATTGGGTAATAAAACAATACCCCGAAAGTTGCCGTAAGTTGGTCTTATTAGGGACGTTTCGCAAGCACCTGGTTATGTAGCCTGGTCAGGGTTCCATTAATTTGGTTCACCCTTTATTAGGGTTGATTGTTACTGCCATCTAGTATGGTGTGTCTAAACTAGTTGTCTGTGCTGCCATCTGTTGGTGCACAGTTCGGTGGTCAGCTATCTTCCCTCCATTTTTCAAACATGCCAATTTTATGGCTCCTAAATTTTCTTTGGGCTGACCCTGATCAGGCTTCCCTCTCCTCACCGAATTTATATCAAGATATTCAGTAAAAGGCATATTTGCTAGGCATGGGTATTGTATGCACCGGTTTCTCAGATTTAGGCCCTTTATTGATGTTTTTTTTGGTCGCCTCCAATTAAGGCGTGGCATTGAGTCTGACCACACTGGCATTGTGCAGTACATGTTGTACTAGGATGTATTGCGAGTTGTATGGGTCAGGCCTATTATGGTATTCATCGTATCCATGACGTAGGCCCAGGCCTACGTGACCAAGGTGACGTTGTGACGTTGCGTCTTTTTGCCCACCAGCTTCTTCAGCAAAGCAATGAAATTTGCCCACCACCCTTGCGACGTCAGCAATGGCGGGCACTGTCGCAGTACGTCATGGATACGATGAATTGTCGGTGTTGAAACAGACGTGTAAACCTATGAGTTTCAACTTTGTTGGTCAAACTTTCTTCAGTTTTAATAAATATTTCTTTCGTTTAAGTTGCTCTTTCGTCCATATGTTTTGAGTCGTGAATAGTAGCACCATACCACTACACGAACCCTCATTCTCAGCGTTGTCGGAAACAATGGTGGAGCTGGAAGTTTTTTTGGTGTCAGTCCTACCTAAAATCCATGGTAAACATTCAGCCAGCGCTCATTTGAGCTCTGCATCTGGCACTGATTATGGTGAAGTGAGGTCAGGCTCGTAAACCCAGCCACATGTAGGTCAGCTGAAGTGGTGCAGATGATGCTCTGCTATGCTGCGGTGCGTTTGTGTGCATCTTTTTGCTTGGGTACCAAATTAACCCTTGCCTTCATCATAGTTGTTGAAGGATATAACCTTCATTTTGTTGTTGACATCAGAATCGGTGACTTCAACCCTTTTCAACAAAAAAAGGAGCTTTACCTTCAAAATGGATTAGTTTTGGTTGTGTCGTAGATATATTTGACGTCATATATAATTTAAATCCTAAATCCATTGTCAATCAGCAATATTATCTCGGTGCCAATCCAGAGTGCCATTTCCGTTAAATTCAATACTTTCAAGTCCATTTTGGCGATCACTGTGATTCAACCCTTTCACGGCCAAGACTGGGATGTGCCCTACCCCACCACCTTTTGTTCATAAGTCAGTTATTATTGGTCTGTTCAGGCTGAAACCACGCCCAAATGAAAGAGAATTAAATTTTAGACAAGTTGAGTGCCTTTACCCCCTCTCTAGCGAAACTGAAGGTGAAGGCGTTTTTATTCAAAAATTTGAGCAAAACTACATGTGCTTTTGAATTGGCTCTCTCACAGGGACCGTAAGGTGTTGTCCGAAAGGGTTTTTGCCATAGGGCCTCTTGTTCAGTTGGCACTCCCCATCCTAGGGAAAAGTTTGAGGAAATTAGTTGTAGAACACGGCTGAGCGTGAACGTCACGTCACAGAGGGCGTCACTGGTGATCTAAATACCAAGCGCGGTCTTGTCTATGTTGAAACATTGCTTTGAAATCATGCGTGGTTAAGGAATAACCGTAAAATTACTGGACTCATGTCAGACCCCTGCAAAGACTCCTGTTTTTTTCCAATAATGGCCGGCCGTCAAAGGGTTAATAGAGAGTTGGTTCGTAGATATCAAAATATCTTTTGTATCTGTACCGTGTCTCTCCACGCTTTCAAAGGCAAGAGAAAAAAATATATCAGGGTAAAATTATCCCGGAAAATTATACGTCATACCACAGGCACCAGGGTGTGAATCTAAACGGCACCTCTCATGTGAGATGCCACCCTTCCTGAATTATGATGCTCATTTGTACCACATACAGCAGGTACACAGTGCAGCATAGTGATCACATACAATCAACAATGTCAGGAGCAGACCTCAACACCAGTGTCATTGCAGAAGTTAATTGATAAGTAGTGATAAAGGTAATCAAAAACACATGTGGAGTCTGGGGACAGCAACCGAGGAAATCTTGAGGTGGGATTTCAGGCAGGCCTGGTGTTACAGTTACGCCCTACGACTACCTTTATCTATTGTTTTGGTATACCCAGAAATAGATAAACTTCGTCGTATACCGCTTAACCGGGCGCTTACTAAAGTTCCCAATTCGTTGGTAAACTTACTCACTCCTCAACATGCCGAAAAGGTGTGGTAATGTATTGTATGGATATAATTAAAATGCCACCTTCAACAACAATATAACGTAATGTGGATTACGTTTTGACGCAATAACTAAGAAAATAAAACAAACTAATATTAAATCGCGCGTTTTCGATGGTTGAATGATTTTCTTGGCAACACCCTAAACTCACCTTCAATCTGTTCATATGCCAGTGAAATCATTTCATCATGTCTTCCCCAACGTATCAGTTATGGATGGATATTCAAGATATCGTTGGTGATGCACGAAAATGCCCGCGGAAAATCAGACGTTTATTTTGGGGGTGTGATGAACAGGGAAGAAAGAAACATCTTAATCATTTTGAACGATTGATATTGTGCGCATTTATTTACGTGAATGGTCTCAACCCCGTCATATGGTACGATTGGTGTAACTTGGTTGATGTAGTGGACCGCAGTGGACACCAACACTGCAATTATTTGTTGGAGAAGGCTTTTGTGGAAAAGAAATACAAATTGTACACATGGCAAGTGTCTCACAGGAGATATGAATATTTAGACGGCACACCAAGGATTTATGTTCACGCCGGCAAACGTTAATAGGTAAGGTAACATGTCAACATACTCTGGTTTCGTGTTTTTAACACACCTTCATTACAAGGTGATGAGACCGCCTCCATCGTAATATGCATTGAGTATGACAATAGGCCTCTTGGAGTAAACGGCCAAGGCGGAGATAGTATGGTCTGATGAAGGTGCTGCAGAACGGTGAGTGGAGGCTGTGGACATGATGGATATCAGTCTCCTGTATGAGTCCAGGATTATTGCCAGTTCTTTTAATAGAGTTGTTGTCTATTCCTGACTGTCAGCTTGCCCAGATAGTTGGGGTGAAATAGATCATACCTTTACCTAATCTGGTGTTCCGCCAGTCTTGGTGGAGTGTGACTTGGTCAGTGAAGGGACAACTTACGCTTACCTAATCTGATCATACACTAACAAATGGGCCTACAATCATTGATTTAGTCAATAGGCTTTTTTCAGTGTGAGCATTCCCCATTGTCACTGTCTCGGAACACAAAGGATCAGCATGCCCTATGAATAGAACAGTGTCGACTGTGAAAAAACCCGCAAGCAAAAATTATGCCTACACTCAAGAAGTAGCCATGTTATTTGATCATTCTTTTGATGGTTTGACAGACCTCTGGGAATTGTACTTCTATAGAGTCTTACCTGACAGTTAGGCTGGACAGTTGAGGCATAACAGTAAGCTCAAACTGTTTCTGAACTGTTCAATCAACAGTTGGTCTCACCAAGCAGACGAAAGACACTGGAATGATGTTACTATACCGACGAAATTTTCGCTTACAAAGAGTCTCACCATTCGTATGGGAATGACAGTCCTGGCATAGCTGCAGCCATGGCAGGTGTCATATTGTCCTATTCACAGTGATATCATTGATTCCTGAAAATTTCGACTGTTTTCTTCTTGATAGTGGTAAAATTTCACCAACACAAAGAATTATGCGTTTTCGAAAATAATTACCGGTAGAAGCACACCTCCCTAAGGGTGAAAAAAATATTTCTGTGCAGTTCTACGTCAGAGTGAAGTGCAACATACTAATCCCCCCCCCCCCGGCGAATATTCGTGAAAAGTTGGTAAGGGTTACCCATCAGCATTCAAAAATTAAAAAAAAACTGATGTCCTTATGCCTGTTCCACACGGTGAAACTTTCTTGAAGAAAAATAGGAGAGATTTTATGAACTGAATATTTTCTCGAAAGAAACTTTTATAAAAGCCCCGATTCACACGATAAAATATTGTTTTAAAAGAAACTTTTAAATGAAACTTGTAATCTGTGGGGCATTAGACGCTTCAGCGCATGAATGGCTGGGTTTGTCATCTTCATGACGAGTGGTTGAGTCCAATGATTCTATTGTATGACGGTCAAATGGTTCACAATAATAATTGGTATATTGTCTGCTTATTCTGTTACTGAGTTGTCACAGATCGTGGTAGATAAATGCAGTTACCAGATAATTATGCACCTGTCTTATTAGGTAAGCCTGTTATGGTTATTCACCTCTGCCATGGTATGATCTATTTCACGCCAACTGTCTAGGCCCCCAACAGTCGCGAGTAGACAACAACTCTACTAAAAACTGTAATAGGCCTATCGCTTCTTCTGTCAGGATTTTTAATTGATTTCATAAAGTGATGTGATGTGCTTTTTCTCCAACTTTATTTTATAACAGGTTCTCTGTCAACGCAACACTTACAGAGGACTCAAAACTTATTAAGCCAAATGGTTGAACGGCTGCAGGGAGATGAAGAAGACGATTTGGCAGATGTTTCTGTTAATCTTGGGCAACTCTTTTCGGAAAGACAATCTTTCTCTGGAAAAGTCCAAAAACCAACAAAAGATCGCCATTGAATAAAACAAAGAAACGAGGGCGCCAAACCCAGCACATGCTTGCAAAACTGACATGTTTGGACAACCCAAGAAAGTGTGGCCCGTTATGACCTTGTAAAGCTGATTGCTATTGGATTAGGTAAGTTACATGCATCTATTTGGCCCTCTGGTAGTGATAGTCCTGCAATGGAGAGTTATGCTGGAACTGATAGGTTTTGTACAGGACCTGAAAATCTTGCAAAGTCACGGAGTTCTGTACGAATACGGTGACACCTAAAAGTCCTTGAAAATCGCTAGTCCTTTGGGAATTGAAAATCTAGCAAATCTGTATTGACTAAGTAATTTTGAATTGAAAATTGAAAGTAAAGAACACTAAAAGTAGTCCCTATCCAAATACAGTACTTATTTTTGCCTAGTGTAGACTATAATGGCAATGCATTTTGTATTTTGAAAATCGGCCATATACATGTAAACCTGTTGGCAAAGACTTTCTACTGAAAAGCTAACTTTTACTAAGTAATACGTTAATACATTCATTACAGGCTGTCCTTCTGGTGAATTATCTTCCTCTGGCAATAGAGCGTGCATTCGGAGAAGAATTTCGTAACTTCATCCATGATCTTCATGACCTATCAACACACTAAAACTCAATCCATAAATGCCACCACACATGACGTTTTGTTGACTGACTGACCTCATCAAGTTTCATTCATTTCAACCTTGGTACGGTATTTACAAATAAGCACGGTTGGTAGGTGTAATTCGTAGTCTTACAAACCCACCACTTGAAAGCCAGACTTCTGGGCGCAGAATCAAGTATGGGTGCATCAAAGCAATTGTGAATGTGGATTTGTAAGAAATTGTTTGTAAGAAATTGTGCACAACAAACCCGACAATGCATAGTTAGTAGGCCGGCAGCCTGGAATAGGCATATACATAATGCAGAGCATGTAGGGTCCGTGCCGATCCGAGCATTTGTTTTCCTAGCAAGCCTAAGAATCGACGTTTTTCACTGATTCACCAGAACACTTAGTTTTTCAAATCTGATGCATAATAAAGGGATGAAAACCGTTTTACCTTCGGCCTATATTTTTGAAATAAATGGAGAGTAGGCCTAGGCCTAGGGCCTGCCACCAATACCGGTAGGCCTAGAAGCTAGGCCTATAGAGGCCTATTAGGCCTAGTAGGGCCTATGAGTATGATTTCAGCTGGTTTACCACTTGCCTGACGGCGTTTTGAAGTTCTTGCTGCACAGTTTAAAGAAGTTTACCACAACCTGGATAGGCATGGGAGGCACCTGCTAAGTTGACAGCCAGCCGGGATAGACGTTCTTCTGCATGTTCAACGTTTCCTTCGTCAGCACTCACAACCCTAACCACATCATTAACGATGTCACGACAGACACTGAGAAAATTTGAAAAAGATGGAGGTGGAGGTGGCGAACTACTGGGCCATAGGCCTATTACATGGAATATTACGAAAATAAACAGACACTGCGGTACGACACCATGACGTGCCATGTGTTCACGTGATCTTATGCTAATGATGTAGGCTACACCATGTACATGGCCAGTTGTTATTGTCGTCGGACAATAAACCTGCAACAAACGCTCTCCCATGGAGCCGGCGATGTTGAACAGTACAAGAAATTTGATTGGCCCGAATGGCATGTTCTACGAACGTGACGTCATCTCATCCCACGAAAACCTCCGAAGAATTAACACATGTCTAAAATGATTAAGACGTGTGTAAAATAATTAAGACATGTGTTAAATGAATTATCACGTGTCTTAAGTCGAATTAAGACATGTGTAAAATAATTAAGACACATGTTAAATGAATTAACACGCGTCTTAAATCGAATTATATTAAGACATGTGCAAAATAATTAATACGTGTTAAATGAATTAACACGTGTCTTCAATCGAATTAAGACATGTGTAAAATAATTAAGACATGTGTTAAATGAATTAACACATGTTAATTCAGTAATTATGACTGTTCTGGAACTTCATAGTTTGCAGGGGCTAACAATTATTCCCTCGATACTTTGATTGGAAGCTTGATTCCTCTCATCTCAGCGATTTCTGGTCCGAAATCAGTCATATCGACGTCAAGCGGGGATTTCACCACCAGCCTCAACGCGTTCGTTATTGGAATTACCGAAACGGGTGGAGGAAAGAGTCGGATACTGTATTATTATCCACCGCTACTAAAGCATTCATGCAAGAATATGACAATCAGCCCTTGATTCTAAAGACTCATACTGCTGCGGGAATTCATGACCATCAGAACAAGACAAAAGGTTATGGTCTCATACGGGAGATGCAGTAAAATTACTGAGCGAGATAAACAAGAAACAAACAAGAGGTGATTCGGAAAGGGCATTATTGAATAAAATGTGGGGAGGGGAGGGCGATCACACGTACCTCTCCAGCGGGCAGAGAGGTTTCGACAAATCTCCTGATCAGCTGATCCAACCCGGCGCTCTCATTAGTAGGCTTCTGCAAATGACAGACCTACTTAAAAAATGACAGGAAGGAAGAGAAATCATGGGTCCGGACTATCTATTTTCGGACTGACGCATATTCTGAGCTTGTGTACACCACTGATCATGTCAGTATGAAAGGTCAAATGTCAGTGATGACGTCATCGAAGATTCCGACCGATTCCGATCAAAGACAAAAAAGTTATGGCCGAAAAACCGGAAATTGCCGAACATTTCCAAAGTATTCCGAAGATGTCCGAGTACTCCCGAGTGATCATCCGCGACTTTGCACCCCTAGCGGTGGAATTTGGAACTAAGATGATAGAGTAACGCCCTCTTTTGGGTCTAGTTGAGGTCAAGGTCACTTCAAAGGTCAAGGTCATTCTTTGTGGCGCCCTCTATATTTCAGTGCATGACATCCAATCAAATTCGGGCTCATCAAGATGGTTACCGTGATTACCATACTAAGTTGCATCCTCAAACTCAATAAAACGTTTTTAAAAAGTTGAGAGTGGAAAGATGCTAATCAAACATTTTATTTATGGCCTTACACGTGCGAACTGAATAATGTCGAAAGACAGAGCTCTAACTAATCGATCTTGGGAGTTCTCGATTTCTTCATTTCTTGATTTCTCTGTTTACCAATACCGCAAATGATTTGATGAGGAAAGGCGGGAATACGTGCAGCACACTGCTGCACTGTAGCAATCTGAATCCGGTGAGTACACAGCGACATTTTATTCCTCACTACGTTGTGTTAGGACATGCCTGTTCGGGGGTTCGGATGCTCATGTTAGTGCAACTATATGTTGGTGCGCCAATGACGCCAGTCATCATTGCCTGTCATGACGTCATCAGATTCGAACCGGCACATCCGACGTCAACCAATTAGGACATCATCCAAGTTTTGGACGTCATGTTCTTTGGCCGTCATCCAAGATTTGGACCACATCTGACGTCTCAATCACGTGACGTAATGGCGTCCATTCAGTACCACTCCACATTATTACATAATGTTGAAAAAAATCGTGAACCACATCCAAACTTTCATTTGCCTATTCGCCACTGACGTTCACAGGTCAATGCAAAAGCGACTCATCAAAATGAACAACAAGATGACATTGTAAATGTCGTATGGTTCCCGCCCGATGTACAGGTACTTATACATGAACGGTACACTGATAAAGATGAAGATACATTGATCAGGATACATTGATAGAGATCGGATACACTGATAGAGATCAGGCTCCATTGACAGATATCAGGATACATTGATTGATGAACTACGACGATGAATCCCACAGAACCTACATTCCAGGCGAGAAGGGTTCACTAGTCCGAAGGTTCAGTAGTCCGAAGGTTCATTGGTCCGAAGGTCCAGTAGTCCGAAGGTTCAGTAGTCCGACAGTTAAGGTTCACTGGTCCGAAGGTTCACTAGTCCGAAGGTTCAGTAGTCCGAAGGTCCACAAGTTCGAAGGTTCAGTAGTCCGAAGGTCTGCTAAATCGAAGGTCCAACAGTCCGTGGGCTGACTAGTCCATTGGATGGGTTCGGCTGCGGATGTGTTGTGAGTTAAAAGTGGATGAGCAGGCGCGTGTCCAGAGGGGGGGTCCAGGGGGTCCGGACCCCCCGCTGCTCGCGCAGGCCATAGATTTTTTTACCCATATTCAAGCGAGCATGAAACACAGGGAGAGGGGCAAGTACGTGAGGGGTCTAGCGTGTTCTCGAAACTTCGGACCCCTACCCGCTATAGTTCTGGTATATGAGTAAGCCCATGAGGTAGTCTACATCCGTTGTCGGGTGCGGCGGATGCGACCAGGTTCACTCAGTCAAGACATGTTCAAGGCTGAAATGCTGGGAAATGGCGTCTTCGGTGCGCAGATTTTACAAAATTTCCTACCTGCGAGGGGGACACCCCCTCGCGCTCCCCCTCTGGCTCCATTCTCGACGACCCTCGATCCCCTGGACCCCCCTCTGCTCGAAATCCTGGACACGCCCCTGATGAGGGTGGGATGGGGCGACTGGATGGGTCCGAATTAAGTGGGAAAGTAGGTGGATCTTTATTAATATCGGCGCCTACCCCCTTGAGTAACTGTGGACATACACTTTGCGTAGACCTAGTGTCCGATATGTTTTCTAAAACATGCTGTATATATCTTTCTGATATCCCTATGATTTTATCATGAAACTGACGGTTAAAGAAGATGGGCCACCGATTGATCTATATTATTGGCGACGACGTTGCAGACATTCGATCCATATAAAGCTAGAAGCACATGTCCGATAAAATGGTGCGATCTGCCGTCCGGCAGGGGTGTTTTTAAAGTTGACTCACCCAAGGCTGTCGACTCGTCATTTATCCGGGCCAGTCGATTTTTAAAACACCCCTGCCGGACAGCAAATCGCACCATTTTTATCGGACATGTGCTTCTAGCTTTAGGGTACGCTACTCCGATGTCTCGACGGCATGTCTGCGATCGAGGCTTGTGGTTGGTTGTGAGTGTGTTTCTCATTGGCGCTAAAACATTTCACGTTACCTGAAATAACCTAGGTCAGATCGATGAACAAATCAACTCTTTTTACGTAGATATCTTGAGTCCTTCAAACAATCAAAGTCAGATGCGTTTCCACATTGGTATTCCACTTCGTTAATAGAGAGGTTAAAATGCTTTCCGACTCGACTCCAACTTCAGTAAATTACAGTCGGCTGGGGACATCTTTCATCAAAACGATTCAATTTTTCGACTCCTACAGTACCATTAATCTTGAAAAGGATAACCCTGGTCATTAATCTGATGCGCCCGTAAATCGTGAAAATTAGAAGTCGGACTACTGAACCTTCGGATCAGTGGACCTTCGGACTAGTGGACCTTCGGACTAGTGAACCTTCGGACTAGTGAACCTTCGGACTAGTGAGATGTTCCCTTCCAGGCTGTCACAGATGTTTGGAGCCATGTCAAACTTCTACTGGAGTGGACATGGACTTCTAAAAGAGTTTATTTTTCAGACGAAAAAAAGGTACAGGGAGAGATACCATGCCAACATGACTAAGTATTATGATTATTGTATTTTTGCAAAATGATTTTGACTTTGGCACGATACATATGTGAGTGATACCATGAAGGAATCAACCATAAAGGTTTATCTGCAAACGATGAACTTACTGAGGGATACACTTCATGTGTTGGCACTAGATGTCTCTCACTGCCTTGAATTTTGGCCTTACGTAATAGGCACGAACTTCACCTTTTTTGTGGTGAACTATCAATATCATTATGATGCTGACCCTTCATGTCAACTTGATGCTTTGAATTCCATTTCTGAGGATAACAGAGCTATTTTCAGCACAGTTAGTGCTCCATGTGCAAATGTACGTCAGCCTATTCAAATGTACACAGATGACCCTGCGCTCACATCGTTCGTGAGGTTCTCATTAATTCAGTCATTTTGTATCATAAGATCAACTAGTCGGAATTCAACAAAATTTGCAGTGAACGTGCAGAAGGGTCTTGCCTATCATATCGAAGAGTCAGAATGCAAATCTGTTGAGGCTTAAAGGGGTACTGTCCGCATTTATAAAATGCTAAATTTGTAAGTTGATTCCTTTGATTCCTTTTGACCCCTTCTTTGATACCAGTACCCTAACTTTAGGGGTCTCTAGGGACCAAATCCCAGGACTGTGCAACTTAAGACGCCCCTTTCATGCATCAGCATGATAATCCGAAGAGGATTAGGCGCCAAAACCTTTTGTACTCAATAGTGTAAATAAATGTCATCTGGCTCCCCAACTATATCATTGAACCTTTTGGAAAAAAATTGGCATGAACATACCTCTTCGTTTTTGCGGCATAATTTCGAAAAACTTCATTTTTCTTCATTTTTCGCCATTTATTCAAATTACTCTCTCATATCATTTAACAAGTCAGAAAATTACATGAACCCTACGGCGTGCCAGTTCAGCTGAGGTCTATTTTCTAAATATTTTTCCTATCATTTTTCAAGGGGTATGAATAAATTCGGGTTTAACTATATGTTAGTCATTGGGGTCCCTGAAGCTGCAGCCAGGAAGTGCAGGAAGTGACGGCCCACATCGTTCGTAAATACAAAGTCCAGGATGCAGTGAAAATGGGTATACCCCAAGATTTCAGAAGAAAGTAGCAACCATTGAAAACTGTTGACCACCGCACGATTGTTTGAAGAGGATTTTATGAGCTGTGAGGTCCCATGCGCTGCTGATACCAAGCGGTAACAACTGGAAACAACCATGCCGTCAAACGCTAGACCCTTCCTCTTTTGAATGAACTAACAATAGGCTGTAATCCATGTGTACCATAAAGTTTCATACCGTACCATTTTTTGGACAGTAGAAGGGTACCGGTATCTTAAAAAATCGCTCTGTAGTTGTATCAGGGATCTCTCACTAAGCTAAAGTCGACTGCTTCATGAAGAATCAGTTTGCCAATATTTGTAATTAACGTCACCGTTTCGAGTAGGCCTACACAATGAAATACAATACAACGTACCTCCAATTCACACAAATTATAAAGGGCGAACAATGCCAAAAAAGAGGAATGAATTTCTGTTGAAAACAGGTTGAAGTCAAAAATCACCGTTTATTCTTGACGGATCAGCAAAAGCTTCTGTAGGCCTAACTTTTTAGCGTCACTTCTTACCTAATCAAGGTTGAATGTGCCGGGAGAATACTGTACTTGTTTGTGTACTTCTAATTCAGTGCTCGCGATTTTCGGCCTCAAACCGCAAACTAACCACAACGTTTGCCACAATCACGCTACACAAGAAAGACATATGAAGCACAACGTTCAAACGGTCGTGACCGAGAGGCGATGAAACTAGCAAAGCGCAAGAAACGAAATGATGCATTCATTACCTGAAAGTCTGGTTCAAAATATCCAACATTTTATCGTCGCCCCCGGAGAACGCCAGATATTTACCAGATTACGATCAGTGAAACGAGACCTACAAGAGAGGATGGTGTTAGAGAAGAAAATAGTCAGCCTCCATTAGGAGTGGAGCAACGAAAATCCCGACGAAAAGGTGTCTCTAGCGAAATCTGCCGTGCTGAGGCCAGATACCGTGATCCCATTGAAGGACACTCCTCATGAGCAATGTTTGTGTGAGACGTGTGTTAACTTGGAACACCTAGACCTCCATCGCGTGACGTCACTGGTCACGTGATTTTATTTACGCCGCCATATTGCCGGTCAAAGTGCACTCGGTCATGTCGGTGCAGGTCATTCATAATCAGCTGATGCCTGGTGTAAACAAACGATATGCCAGAAACATGCTGTGCGGTAGACTGTGTGAATTGTGGGGTAGGCCTAAAACTGGGACCGTAGTGTCTTTTTATAGGCTGCCTGCCAACAAACAGCGGAGGGATCGTTGGATATCGGCCATTTGGAGAGGCAAGCAGTGGAAACCAAGTGAATACACACGACTGTGCAGTGCACATTTCATATAACATTTGTCTTCCGTTGTTTTGTCACGTTTGTTTAGCTATTTACGCCTAGGGCCTAACTTCATTTCACTCATGGCACTTAGCAGTCAAGGCCTTCAGGCCTATAATACAGTAGGCTTCCAGTAGGCCCTGTTCCGTGATCCTAGTTATGACTAGATACATAGCATCATATTCTTTAGTTCATATATCATAACATAGATGTCACCACCATAGTATGCATGCTGTCTTTGTCTTGTAGCTGACCTCTTAATAGATGTTAGATGCACAGATCTGCTCTCGTCTTATTTCCCCCTTTACTTCTCATTAATGTCATGTGGACACGAAACAGGCCCTATAGGCCAGGCTCATTTAGCATGTTTAGGCAGTTCATGGTCCAGTCATGCCAGTTGGCAGGTAGCCTAAGTGACCCCATTCTCCCGTGCCGTCCACGCCCAGCAACCATGGGTGGCCTAGGCCTTGGGGGAATTTTACTGGCAGTCAGTATAATTCCTCCAAGCCCCGGCCATGTCTTCCTTGGCCCTCCCATCATGGACCACACACAGGCACAGATAGCAGAGCAGTGAGTGGAGTTATGCACATCCTGCGTTGAACATATCGATCATGTTGAATGATAGGCCTACTTCCATTTCTCCAGTCCATCATCCTTTACGGGATCGAACACTTCTCCAGAAGATAAGGAACGGCGTGTCAAGCATACAGTCAGAAAAGAAGGAAAATCGTACCGGTACCCGGTACTACATTTTCTTAGACCATAGTCCTAAAGGTTGACTGATTGAGACATACAAGGCCTCGGCATAGATCTACACACCGGTATCGTAAACATGGCAGGGGGCCCATAGCTGGACTACTATGATAATTAGCTTTTCAATTAGTCCTGGGGCCCGTTTTCACAAAGAAAACTTCGAAATCAGTAGGCTTAAAGTCACTATTTTTGGCTAAGCTAAGACATTTCACAAAGCGACTAGCCTAAGTCTGACTTAGCTAAGTCAGTCGCCGTGACTTAAGTCATGCAGAAAATGGAACTCTTTCGCGGAAGGAGGTGAGAAAGCGAATCACATGACGAGTCACATCCGGTCACCATGGTCACCAGTGTCAACACTCAAAATGGCAGAAGACTATTAGACCTATTCTCAAAGCAAATGCCTAAACGAAGCCACATTGCTTACCACTTTGGCCATAGTCTTGGACGGGGAGACTTCAGGTGGATGAACATCAACATGTCATGATGTGTGCAGGCCTAGGCGATTACAACAGTGGACTAGCTGCGACATCCGAACACGAGATCCTCGCACGGCACTGACTGAATTAATTGACTCTATCATGTCGGGGCGCGGCGTGGGTCACACGACGTCAACAATTCAGTGTGTGTGGGGTCATGAAGTAGACGCCTAAGGGGGAACCGAGGCCTCGATACACAAAAAAATATTGGCGAAGGTGGAAGTTGTCTCAAGAGGGCAGCCATGTCAACTCCAGCTGACTTAAGCCTCCTACTAGGCCTACCCGTCTTAACTTTAAGACACTTTTTTGACGTACCGGTAGGCCTAAGTTTTTTTTTGAGAACTGCAGACTTAAGACGATGAAACTTGGATTTATTTCCTGTTCATTGATTGTGCCCTAGAATAGGCGCAGCGATACTACTTGTGCCATCTTTTGGAGTGGTGGATGGTACATTTTGCATGGTATGGGTCAGGGTGGTAGTTATATGACCCTTGTCATTCATCCAGGATATACACAGTACCGGTACACTGTTTTCCCTCGACGTAATTTTCATAATAAACGACCGTCTGAAAGAACATTCGTGCACCGTTTTCCCGTTTTACAGTGGATTACCATCAAAACGGCATAAAAAGTAGAGCTTAACGCTTAAAACACTGTAATTGACTGTAATTTCCTTTTTAACGCTGGGGCCGGTTGCACAAAAGTTGAAAAGATAAAGGTCTGTTAGTTTATCTTTTAACGTTAAAGTATTTTAACGTTAAAACTTAGCGTTAGCTAACATAACACCAAAATTGAGTTGCACAAATCAATTTTAGGCCCTATTTTAGCAACGCTACTTTTAGGTAAACCAGCGTTAGTTGCTATGGAGATTACCCATAATGCATTTAGGCTTCCTGTATAAACCAAGATGGCCGCTCCCTTGGATGCAAATTCTGCCTCAGGCACGGTCAACAAACCCAAAAGGGAAAGGAAAGCCAATTTTTCCTATTCTGAATGCCAAGTGTTGGTGGAGCTGGTCGTAAATGAGTTGGGCCTTTTCATCAGATGTCACCAACAAAATGAAGAAAAATAAGTAGGACGAAATTGCCGGAAATGTCAGTTCTCTGGGTGTGGCACCAAGAAGTGGTGACAACTGCCGGGAAAAATGGAACCAACTTCTCTCAAAGGCCAAGGAGGTTCATTCTGCTCAGCCAAAGTATCAGAGAGGGACAGGTGGGGGTGGAAAAATGCCCCCAGATGCCATCATTCAGAAGATCATTGATACTTTTGAAAAAGATGCATCGTTCAGAGGAATTTCTGGTGGTTTTGAGTCTGGTTGTGGCTCAACCACCCCAGTCCCAGGTAGCATAGGGGAGGCCTAGTCCATGCAACTAACTCGGCCTTCGTCGTGGTACGGCCACGCCATCGTAGGCCTGGGCCTATCATCATGTACAGGCTGGGCCAATGTGTGGACGACTGGCCAGCCAGCCAGCCAATTTTCTGTGATGATGTAGGCCTATTGCATGCAATGCTTTCGATCATCAGTTGATGATGCTGTCCACAGCATGCCATTTTCAAGCAGCCTACACTCAGCTTTTAAAAGCAATCGCTTACAAATAGTACTATTATTGTTGACTTCAAAGCTCTGTTAATCACATTCATCAGCAGGAAATGCAGTATAACTGCACAAAATCACATAATCATGTGGTTATTTGATGTTGAAAACACGGCTTGCACATAACTTTCTGAGCGCACCGTGTGCACTGGTGTGTGTGTGTTGTCAAGCTTGTCTAGTGTATACTGCATGGTTACTGCACTGTGAGAGCAAAGTGCCAGTCCATATGGAGTGATTTTGAGGAGCTTGATAGCCTAGTGGTTATCACGTCCGCTTAGCAAGCGGCAGGTCCCGGGTTCGAATCCAGCCTGGGCCATATGGGATTTCATTCCCGGCTCTTCACGTCCGTCGCATGGGACAGTAAGCCGTGGTGCCTTGTACCTTGTGTCTTTGCAAGGGCAAGTAAAATACCCGCTCCAAGTGATGGCCTCCTCCGTACTTACCAGGGCCAATAATGCTATAGCGTCGGCCCTGACGGAAAAATCAAATACAAATACAATACATATGGAGTGCCAAGTTTGCAAAAATTACTCAGCTCTAGGCAGTACAGGGTGACCTTTGAAATTGAATGCGACGTCATATTTTGGGGCTGAAAAATAAAAATTCGTTTTATATCTTCAGTAAATAAAACTGTGACTGTATCAATCCCTGCGCCATCTCCACCGCTGGATCTGACATGGACACCTGGTTGGTTCCCTTCATTCATCATGACGTCATGTTGTATCAGGGGTGCTGAATAAAGTGTGTGCCCATATTAATTAAGAGAATTAAACTGGCCCAATGATTCTGAGACATCTCTGGAAATAGGGCCGGACAGGTATGGAAAATGAAACAGTGGGTGACTTTAAAGTTCTGAGTTGGTGTTAGTGTTGGTGTCAGTGTTGGTGTTGGTGTTAATCTGCAGCTCCAAACACCGGGTGTTGAGTCAACACCGGTTTAACACCAGAGTTAACAATCAGTGTTAACTTAACACCTGGTGTCAACCCCATATGGGAAATCTCCACCTCACAATCAGCCATTTTGACAGGATTTGTCCAGAGAAGGAGCAGAAGGTAGATAGGCCTAGCCTAAGGCATCAAAGATTTAGCCCACAGCGGCAGCAGGCATATCAAATCAGATGGGCTCAGTCCACTGGATGTGGGGTTGACCACGAAAATTGATTCAAATGGAGTGTTCACATGCGCTCACTTTCCTGTCCAAAACTCTTCGGTGACTGCAGTGTAGGCCCTAGGCCTATGTGCAACAGGTTCAGTACTTTCGGCTGGTTTCCGAACATGATTTGGGGCCCTTTGATGATCAGCTATTCCTGCAACTAGGCCTACCTCTTTGAAAGGAACGAACAACATGGCTGCTAACACCAGCATGTGCTATCAACTGTCGCCGGTGTTGACCCCTAGGGGGTTGGTGTTAGTGCTAATGGAAAAGTCATTAAGATTTTTCATCAACAAACACCAAGCTCGGTTTAAGATAACACCTGGTGTTCCAGTCGGTGTCAAATAAACACTGATGCAAACTTTAAAATCAGTTCACACCAACACCAGGTGTTAACACTAACACCATGGCGTGAGTTTAAAGTTTGGGTTTAACTGAGGGTTGGTGTTGGTGTTAGTGTTAACACCGGATCTTAACCAAAACTTTAAAGTCACCCAGTGTGACCTGGTGAAGTGTGTAGAGCGGGCTATACACGATCAATATTATTGCACAATATGGGGCCCAAAATAGGGGCATGTGCTTCTGGAATGATGGTGGAAGAACAAAGATTGTCAATAATATGGTCCATTTTGGTCCTCAGGGAGGCTTTTGGGGCTGAGGAACCTTACCAATAAAATGTACTTTGCACAAAAAAGAAACATAAATATGAATATATCTACAATAATATTTACAGTACTACTGCGTATCCAGTGCTACTGCGACGGCCTCTCAGTCTCTCCCCATTTGTGCCAGTACCTGTACTACCAGTCTCGTGGCGAGCTGTCTTTCTCGCAAGTCACACGTTTGACCAAACTGGCTATTTCAATACTACATGTCTGTTAGTTTATACATATTATATTATATTACATATTATATTATGATAAATAAAAAGGCAATTTCCAGAGTGTTTGCGAATTTTCGACCCCAACCGGGGTCTTCTTTAGGCTGGTACTTTACAATACGAAACTCTAGAACAGACTGAGCTGAAACCAAAATGTAGATATGAAGTATCCCATCCAAACAGGACGTGACAGCAATTAAGGAAAGAAAAGAGTACAAGCCCCAAAAGGTGGTTGCTCAACTTAACAGAAATGTAACAAGGCATCAGAGAAGCTGTGTCCCCCGCAGGTGTGCTATTTTTGATGCGGGGGCATATTGAAGTCACCAAGTAGGCCTATGTACGGTAGCTAGGCCTATCAACAATATGATGTAGGCCTACTGTAGTTGTGCATGTGTGGGTGGCATGCAGATCAGTGTAGCTCCACGGCGGTGTGTGCGTCTGACATCGCTGGGCCTATTTGATGCCAGCACAGGGTATGTACAGACTGTAAAACAGTGCTGTGGAAGAGCAGAAAACAAACCCGGTGTGGAATGTCAGCAAATGTTCTCCAAAGTACACCAGTTGTAACCAACTAAGTAGGCCTAGTGGCAGTTTTCCAATCCTGAAAGAGGTCAATAAATAGTTTGCAGCGAAGATTTCTGCACTTCACCCTAGAAAAGTGACTTTTATTCAGCTCAGAAGGTGCATGACGACGTGTGAGTGACTGAGCATGCTGCATGATGTGAGACGACTGGTTTACGGCAAATCGCGACATTGCAATTTGGTTGTCGTTCTGTATTCGTAGGAAGTTAAAACTATAAGAAAAACACTGGTAATGTTTTCATTTATTGTTCTGTTTACAGTTGAACTATTGATGCAGAGATTATATTTAATTAAGGTCACATTCTTTGCTAAATCGACGAACAAATCTGGAGCGTGACCTCGTTTCCAGGCGGCATGTTGTGTATGATGAGTACATTGCACGCTGTGTAAGTGGTAACCATATGTCGAGGTTGGTGTTGTGGACGACGGACGAGACCCGTTTGTAAGTCCCCTGCAGTCTGTCGACTGCGGGGGACAATTAGTGAATGTAAGGCTTGACTAGGCTCAAGGGAAGGGGGTATAATATAGCTTGGAGGAATTAAACTAACAGTATAATTATACTAACAGTACAATACTCCCAAGACTATAGTAAGAGTAATTTATATTAAACAAATGTATGAGGAAGTGATAACAAATTAGGCCTAGAAAAAGAAATGAAGAGCAAGATAATAAGAAATGAAGGGGCAACAGTAAAGAAAGGAAGCCTAGGTGAACAGCACCTACAAAACCTGACAAACAAAAATTTAGAAACAGACCTTGGAAAAAGACAAAGGCCTAAAAAGAGGAACCCTGTCCTCCAAGGAAAAGGGTCTACTAAAGGGACCCGGGTAAAGGGAAAAGAGGCGTTGCAAAGCACTGACCAGCGAACAAAATAGGAAAAGAGCAATGGAAGACAAGGCCTAGAAAAAGGACCCCTGTCCCCCGGCCCGAGCTACAGTCTTCCAAAGCAAATGAGAGAAGAGCAATGGAAGACAAGGCCTAGAAAAAGGACCCCTGTCCCCCGGCCCGAGCTACAGTCTTCCAAAGCAACGACCCTATTAAAAGAAAAAAAGGGGGAAGGGGACCCCATGCCAAATCTTTTATGGCCCTGACACTAAGGGGAAGCTGCGAGGTTATCAGAAACTCAGCACCTGGTGTTGAGGCCTGAGGGGGTGATAGTTTTAAGGGTCCACATCCACCATAACTCGGTCTTGAGGAGGGTCGTCTCATCTGGACATGTCTCCAGAATGGTGAACATCAGGTCCTTGATAGAATGTCCTGGCAGTTTAAAATGGGTATAGAGTAATGAGCAGTCACGGTCATCCTCTATCCCCCGCCGGATGTTGGATTTGTGGTTGTTCATCCTTCTCCGGAAACACATGGTCTGTCCGACGTACTGGTTGACTGTAGGGCATCTGGTACAGGTGATACAGTAGACAACGTTCTTACTGTCACAATCCGTGGGGCTTCTCAGGCAGAGTTGATGGGACTTTCCGGTGGATGAGCTGGTGATGTGGGTCTGGGATGGTAAGGAGATGCAAAGTTCACATTTCCGACCCCTCTTAGGTCCTTTCCGTGAGCATGGGTCACAGGTGGGCTTAGCCTGTTGGATGTCCGAGGTGGGGACCTTGGTTCGTACAAGCACATCACGGAGGTTTTTTGGCCTCCGGAAAGCAATGAGGGGTGGCTCTGGGCAGCATTCCTTCATTAAGGGGTTCAAATGGAGTAATGGTAGGAAACGGCGAGTGATAGCAGTGATGTCTGGCAGTCCGGGGTGGTAAGTGAGAACTAAGGGGATCCTGCGGGTTTTAGGGGACCGCTGGTTGTCCTGGACCCCACTCCCGTTGGCACCCTGGTTAGCATGGCGACCCCCCAGAATCAGCTCTGTCTGTACTCGCATCCTGGGTACCGGTATTTGTTCCCGTCGTCGTAGGGGGGTGGGCCCCCTGGTGGTCGTAACGTTCGATCGCCCACATATTATATTATATTACATATTACATTATATTATATTGGAGGCAATCCATTAATAAATAATGAGGAAATCTTTTTTATGGTATGTGATCCAGTCTAAAATTTGCATATGGTCTTTCAGGAACCCATGCTGATGTCGTCTGTGATCAAGCTACCATGCCTAACATGGGTGGAGTTGAGGTTATAGGTGTGTTAGTAAACCTTGGGTAGGCAAGTGTCACCTCCAATTCAAGCCACGTAATATTCATTATATGTTTAGTCTCGTGCAAGATTACAGTCAAAAACTGATCGGAGGGAAGGAATGACACGATATGATGAACACGTGACTGGCAGAAAAAGAAAAATTAGAAGTACCGGTAATCATACTGTCCGCCCCTTCGTTTGACCATGGAGGTATAATATATCTTTGTTATACCGGTACCTCCATGGTTTGACGCCCCTGATAACATTAAGTAATCTTGGACCACTTTTGAATCCAGAAACACAAAGCCTGGAGAACATGGTGACACCAATTTGCACCACAATTGCCCAAGGGTCCGCCGCCAAAAAGAAGTCCAAGCTTTGCAAAGTTACAGGTGAGTAAAGCCTAATTCATACTTCGACGCCAGACCATCGGCGTCCAACACGCAATCAAATCTGGACGCCGACTTCGCAGAATTGATTCATAGTCCAGAGCGTTGCAACGGCGACCCGTTACTCAAGTAATTACAGCCTCGCGATCGGACGCCGACCAAATCGCACAACGGGGTTGGCGTCGAACGCAAGAGTGCGCGGCGGTCACTGGCGATGGTCATGCATCGAAGTATGAACAACTAGGCTAAAGCGGGCCATACACGATCAATATTATTGCACAATATGGGGCCCAAAATAGGGGCATATGCTTCTGGCATGATGGTGGAAGAACAAAGATTGTCAATAATATTGCCCAGTTTGGTCCTCATATTGTGCAATGATATTGAACGTGATGAGGACAAAAATGGGCAATATTATTGACAATATTTGTTCTTCGACCCATCATGCCAGAAGCATATGCCCCTATTTTGGTCTCCATATTGTGCAATAATATTGATAGTGTATGGCCCGCTTTAGTCTGATAAATGAAAGACTTCAATTTTCGGAATTCTTCTAAACACATGAATTAAGCATTTCATTTTTATGGTGGACCCAGCATTATAGGTCAAAGTGCCCAACTCTGAGATCAATTACGGTACCGTACAATATCAGTTTGTCGAAAATATTAGTATGGTCCATTCGAAATTATAATATTAGTCACCATTAGTTAGGCGCGTTGTGTCACCGCGCTGACTGGGTCGCTCCAAACTGTTCAGACACATGCCTAGATCGGCCTAGGGTAGCTAAATCGGCCTGAGATCGCTACAAGACGTGGACTCGATAGATTGGCCTGAGATCGCTTTAAAAACTTTGTAGTGTGAACGCACCTTAAGCTAGACCGGCCTAGCCAATGCGCATTCCCGAATGCGAACTGGGGAATTCGGTCTCAGATCGGTCTAGATGTGAACGCAGCTTAAGTGTAATATTACATATCACCTAAAATTTGACATTTTTGTGATAATTATTTGCTATCATGTATTTCATTTATAGTATCAGCTGAAAAAATGTCAGTTTCGCTTTCCTGCATCTTTTCAGGGGAGGATGTGCATGATGCCCTGATTTCAAAGAGAACCACCAATATTTCTGATGGCACAATAAGTGATGTGTATGATGGAGCCTTATACAAGACCCATTTTGATGCTGATGGATTTTTCAAGGGATCAACTCCGAAGCAAAAATCAAAAGAAGTTCATCCATCTGTGCAAATGAATTCTGATGGCGTGACCCTTTTTAAGAGCTCAAAATTTTCCTTATGGCCAATATATGCAGTCGTCAATGAACTGCCACCTAATATGAGGTACTTATTCAGTATTTTTGGGTAATTCAATGTACATGTATATGATGAGAAGTACGCCTATAAAGTAATAGCGTCAACCTACTACCTAAGCAGTGGCGGATCCAATGGGGGCGTGCCCGGCGCACGCCCTCCTTTCAGCCGCCGAGCAGCAAAAAATTTGCAAGGCATAATCAGACCCCTGATTTTCAGTCAAAAGAAAATTCAATTTGGCCTGCCCAGGTGCCAGGAAATCGCTTAAATCGGGCCTAATCGACTCGAACGAACTCACCGAGCAAGCTACGTGTCGACATCTACCGTCAGAACATCAAAGTTTTGAAATTACTGACCTCATTGTGATATTAATCGACATTTAATTACGAGAATAATCCACTCCGTCCGAGAAATTCCCCAGAAACCATGACAGATTTGATCACGTGGTACACTGGTCACTGTCCTCGTCGTACCCGAGTAACGAAACGACCGAACAATGTAACGAACTGTGACCTGTAACGGGTCGAAGTCGACAGGTATCCCGCGAGCAGCCACAGGCGCGCGACCCAAGACCCTCGGCGTATGTCAGGCCGATTTACAAAATCACCCGATTGCTGAACGGACAGCGGGCCGATACCTGCTCGGACATCAGTGGGAACTGGGCGGTATTGGCCAACCATTTTTCACCTCGTCGGAACAAAATCCCGACACATCGGCAGGTTATTGGCCAGTGTCTCACGGGGGTGCCCGTCGAAAACCATCTTATTCAAGGATATGTGAAAGATGTGGGAAAATCCGTCCCAGGCCGCAACGTCACAAAAAAAACACCGATGTCAAGATATTCTCCGGCAGCTGCTGAATTTGTGACTGAGGCATTAGGTATCGCCACGGATTAGGCCTACTGACGACCACCTGCAATAGCCTACTGTAGTTACCCATGCATGGTTAGTCGTACGTATAGTCGCCAGTAATCCTGTGCCAGATTCCTAATGCGCCTACTAATGATTGGCCCATAGTCTACTTCACTAACATTTTAAAGCGGCAGTCCATCCGTTGATGAACAGGTTCAGCGTCTGCCATCCTTTTAACGATAATCTGGCATCCTCCCCGAACCAGCCAATGAGGTGGCGACTCTGTGCCAGTCCACGTGCTCGGATTTCATGTCAACACTCAGACCACGCTGTCATGATCATGATGATGCTGGGAGATTTTTTTGGATATTTCGTCTGGTTTTTGTGCGATTCAGATTCCTAATTCCATTGAGACGGCTGCTGTTGCAACTTACGGGATATCGGAACCAGGAATATGCTTTTCTGCATGCGGAAATGCATGCAGCGGGCGAGAAAAGCGTGATGACGCAAGATGACTCATTGTCCGTGTTGACTGTTCTTTTTGTTATTTAGTTGTTATCATCGGTACACCTCCGCAACCACCTCCGTCCATCCGCTCTGTCTTTATCAACGGATGGACTGCCGCTTTAAGAGGTTAAATGCTCCAGTTACCAAAAATCGATACTCTTGGCCGCCGACTGACTTTGCACTGTTGTTACTTGTTACTTGTTATTTTCAGAATGAACACTGTAAAGGTCAAAGTTCTAGGGAACAAAGAGCCAAGAAGGGAGATAACAATTTTACGTGTTGCCACAACAAGAGGATTCGCTATTCACGATGTTCCTGAATGGAGAAGCAGCGAACAAGGACTTGACAAGGAACGGTTTCTGTACTCTCACAAACTGTACCAAAATACATCAAGAGCGCACTATTAGAGTCGACAAAAAGACAGAAGTAATAAGCAATTTACTTAATTTCTAACAGCAAATTTATCCCAAAGAGCCAACAGGCTCACGACGCCGAATTGATGATGATGATGAAATTGATCCAAAGAAAAAGGTCCAACTGTTATTGGGAAATTGAATTGTTGGTGTTGGATCCTGACCGTAAAACAAATTAGCCAGGTTTGACACAAATTACATCTAGTCTCAACTCCCTCGCCAAGGCGTATACGAAGTTCACATTGACCAGTGCAAAAATAGTAAGTATACAATTTGACACAACTGAGTTGGTTTGCAACTTGACAAGTCGCACATCCCTCATTTCCAACTTAAAAGGCCAGTTTCCACATGTGCGTACGAGGTTGCGTGATGCGTTTTAAATCTTTGTTGTTTTCCGCCGCTCTGCTTCTAAATAATGGGCGCAGCGTCAAAACGTACATGTCGAAAAGGACCTGAAAGCAACATTCATACGACTTGTATGAATACAGCATCTGTGCATTTTCAGGTGTCCGAAGCCAAACCATTTCCCATCGACGAAACTGAAGAGGAACCGTTTTACCATGCGCCAATCACATCCATCAACGCACTTGACACTGTAAGGAAACATGACAGAGTTTCGGTATAGGAAGGATAACACAGGAAACGACAACGAGAACGAAACGCGTTCACACTAGCAAATGCATGTATTTGTTGCAGATTGTTCACTTAAATGCATTCATTAACAGTGTCTCTCTAATGAGCCATTCCTTAACTATATGCAAAAGATATAACGGCCGGTTCTTGAATGTGAAACTTTGGAATTGCACTAGATTATCTTTANTCCCACCACGATCTTTACCCCCCCCCCCCCCCGCCCCAATCAACTTCATGCACCCAACTCGCAGAAATTCTCATCCCCTGTCCTATTGGCTGGTAATGCAAAGAAAGTTGCTTCAATGAACGAGATGTTAAAAGTCAATGGATGCCATGGATGTTATCACCCAGGAGGAGATTCAACGCATGGAAACTGTAATTGAGGAAAAACAGGCCAGAAAAATGAACTCTTGGAAAAAGAGAATCAGGATGCAAGGGATGAGATCAAACGACTGCGGAACCAGAAGAGTTATTACAAGGTTCTATATGAAAAGACTGTGAAGGAAAAGAATGAAACTAAAGAAAAGTTAACCGCAGAAGTAGAGTTCCTGAATGCCAAAATAGCCGCTGATCCTGAATTTGGACCCTTTTTGGACCCTTTTTTGGAATCTCGAAAACGGTCACCCAAAGGGTGTCATCATGGGTATCATTTTGAAGGTCTATGAGAGCAATGTTGAGAAAAAAAAATTTCATCCACCTGCAGCCTCGGTGGAACTAGTGGGAAGGGGTCAAAAGTCTGATTTGAGGCCCTTTTTGACCCCCTCAAGGGCTGCAGTGTACATTTTGGGGAATAAAACCCATGCCATGTTGTTGTACTCACTGAGACCTTTAATTTGATACCCATGTTGATATGATTTGAAGATATCAAATGTTTGACCCCTACTGTTAATCCCTTTGGTCCCCTAAAAAGGCGGCCATCTTGGAAATGTGCAGGTTTTGTCATGTGGTAACAAGCTGAATGTGTTCAGCATGTCCATCTTCATATAAAACAGGAGGAAATGTTTAGTTACCAAAACTACGCTGCAAAAATCAAGAAATAGGCATATTTTCCAGTCATGTCTCACGGCCTAATTACCGGGATAACCGATTTAACAGTCTGTTTGAAAATTCGGCCCAGATTTTGCTGCATGCAAAGGACATTGTAAACTTCATCAGTGGTTTGAGCACAGACAATAACAAGGTCAGAACAGTAGCACTTGATATGCAGGATGCCAAAGTCCTCACCATGATTCAGAGTACAGCCTTGTGCTACTTCAAAATCACAGGACCATATTGGGACGTGATGAACTCTGGGGATTGTAACTACCTGAGCTTGCATCCATACATTCAGAAAATGTATGCTTCCATCAAGGCATGGAATGAAGATCATCTGTCTCTTCTCGCCAAAGATGATGCACCCATTTTTGATGACTTCCCTGGTGACAGGACCTCAGCCATGTTTGTTGTTGCTGCCCAGAAGCCTGTTGATGAACTTTTCTTCAAAGACTGTGTCAAGGCCATCATGAAAGGCATGGAAACCTGCTGCATCAACCAACTCTCAGATTTTTTGACAGGCAGATTCAGCGGAACCCCAGATCCAGCGGTGGCTGCTCTTGTTGCTGGTGCTCCGCTGAACAACATACAAAGTGAGAGGAACTTTGCCTTCCTGGATTCGAGCCAACAAAAGAGACGCCGAGCCACGTTTCATTATCATACCTCCATCCTGCTCCTTAAACAAAACAGAAAACAAGTGCAGGACTGGCTAGACAACATGCAGGAGGACGTGGTAGCAAAACTTTTCCAGAAAGCAAGGAGTGGTGGAAAGGAATTGCGCAGGTCTCACCAACAGTTTGAAAAGCAGACTGCCAAGAATCAGGAGGAGAAACTTGCTCTAGAAGTAGAAAAGAAGAAGAAACGAGAGGAAAGAAAAGCAAGAGCTGCCAGTGGAGCCCCCAAGCCTGCTGTTCGATTGAGGAACACGATCCAAACAACCACAGATGAAGATGATGATGTTTGGTCCGACTCGGAATCTGATTTTGATGATGATGTTGACAGAAATGGTAACGAAATCCCTGATGGGACAGACATCTCAGTAAGTGATTGGGTAGCTGTAGCTTATGAAGATGGATGGTTGCTAGGTGAGTTGGTATCCTTTAGTTCATATAAGTGGAATGAGAAACATGATTGTACTTACCTCATGCAGAAGTCAGTTTCAGGCATTGGGGTTTAAGGCCCGTGATCACTGTCTCCTTTTCCCATGGAAAGTCAGGAAGCGATGGAACTCAATCCTGTGGACCTACATCTAGGTCAATGCTGAATTTGAATTTAACAGCAAAGAGGTGCGCAAAGGTTGAGCATTGCAGAAGGTTGGGAAAACAAGGGTAGGATGGTATAACATCTTTATTCAACTCTTCTGTTAAAAAGGCAGTGTTACAGGCCTCACCGAAGACGATGCAGATGGGGACCCATCATGCATTGTAGAATTCCTCAAGCAAGCTTCCATACGTGGCCAGTACAAGAAATCCAGCAACCCTGAGGTCTGTGAGGAGAAGAGAGAATTCATCTTTGCTGGGCCCCTGCAGCCGCCAGTGCCCTGTAGTGGTGGACGACAATATACACTGCCAGATGCAGATGTAATTGCTTTGAAGTTCCAAGACTTCGCTAAAAGGTACTTTAGTTGCACTTTTCAGTGTTGTTGCTGTTGAGAACTGCTAAATAATTACTGGCCCACATAGATGGTCTGAGCAGTCAGTCTAATTAAGTGATTGACACCACTTGGAAACACAGTACAAACAAACGTGTGGACACTGCCATTGTTCATCAGTCGGTGACTTGTCAGTTTTGGTGACGAAAGTGCTACAATCTTTTTTTTCAGAATGAACTGGAAGATCAAGTGATGAACCTCTTGCATCCGTAGATATTGGTGCAACATATGGCACAGCTTTGGATTTCCTTCATGGCCTACTAACGGTTGGGACGTTGGCCTTGGGTGGAGCTAGAAGTTAAACGGCATGATATGATGTTACGATGAAGACCCATCCAAGTCCACTCTCGAGATCAAGTCCAGAGCGAATGGACCCCAGTCTATATCATGTGTTTACAAAATTTCCAGTTAAAATTCTTTGACAATCCAGCGTGTGCCATTTAATATCAAGTTCATTGACACTTACCTGTAGTCGCTCAATCAAGTGTGTGCCATTGACAAGTTCGTTGATACTTACCTATAGTAGCTCAGAGTGGGATGACAGGTCAGGAGAGATTTTTTGTTCTCTTCAGTTACTGGTCATGTATTTGAGTTCAAAAATAGTATATTTGGATTCTACTTGAAAATACCTTTGTTTTGATATGTCACATGACATACTTCTGTCGAGGCGTCATTTTCTTCGGATTTCAAGATGGCCGCCATTTGAAATCCAAGATGGCCGCCACCCGAATCAGTAATTTACTCAAGTCAAAGTAGATTTTATAAAATACATGCCTTTTATTGAAATATCCACAATTACAATACAGCTAAAGGATGTATTCTATGCTTTACCTGTTACTTTCAGCTAATTAATGGTGTATGTTGCCATGGTAACGACATTTTAAGCGCGATCCAGCGAAAAATCTGACGTCGCGTATAGATTCTTCAGATCCCAAAACCCATGCCTGTAAAATTTCATTGTGATACAATAAAGATTAATCATTCTATGACCTATTTTGTAATTTAATTTTATTTTATTTTGTGATTTTAATCCAAGGGTTCCTCCCATTTTCTCTCTTAATGACAGTATATGTATATTGGGGGGATCCAGATGGAAGATGGGAAATCGGTTATGGCAGCGGCCAAAACACTAAAATTTAAGCATTTTCCCTTGAAAAGTGCTATTTTTTCAGGTGTGAAAAAACGATGAAAAGTACCTAAAAAGTATCAAAATTGCACTGCCGCTGCCTAAAACCTTTCACATCTTCCACTTGGACCCCCCAATATACATATACTGTAGATCAGCTTCTGACACTGTGATTTCCTACTGAATAAATGGCCGTGCCGGAAGTTTACTGTGTTAAATGTAGAAAATTCACCTCAAATAAGGGTAAAGCAATTATTCATAAATTAGCTGGTGGTAGAAAATATTTGTTAGTGAAATGCGCTATATGTGGGAGCAAGAAAGCAAAGTTTATTTAGTAAATAAATGGATCATGAACAGTATCTTAGGGAATTGTATTTTAATCCCAAAAGTTCAGTTGCTTACTCAAACATTGCTCAAATTTGGAAGAAAGTAAAGTCTGATAGTAAGTTAATCAAATACAAAGAGTTAAAAGAGTTTCTTGAGAATTTACCAACTTA
>NMRB01000593.1:242105-258101 GCA_002633025.1 Notospermus geniculatus
TAGTCCGAACGTCTGACTCGTATTGCTATTTTTAGAATCTGCTGGACGCTAATACAGAGTCAGATGATGAGTAACCGAAGAACCAGATTTTGGTTCTACGTCATCAGCATGATCAGATCACGGATTGGTGGTTCCCGTATCACGTGACCTCAAACTGTAAAGATGGCGATGCTGTGCATTCGCCGATTCGGCTTTTCGAGAGGAATATTTTTCGTGATTTTGATCACAAATTGCGGTTTTCTTAATGTTTGTCTGGCTAAGAGTGAACAGAGAGCGTGATTGCGAGTGTAGCTGGTTGAAACAGCAAGTAAATGCCTGAAAGCAGCGTTGTCAAGTGATACGATTGCCGTGCACTAAATGTATTCAAAACACGACCTGGTGATGGACGGACCAATCAAAATAGACCCCCCGCGACAGGCTTCATCTGACTCTTGTTGCGGCCGTCAGTTCTGCAAATGAGCAACAGGAGGCAGTGTTCGGACTACTTGATTCTCTGAAGTTTGTATTCAGACAAGCATTTTGGTGACCTTAAACGTCTCGGTCTAACTGGCGCGGGAAATTCAAATAGTGCTGTTTTTTATTTTGTCAGCTAGCGCCCCCTGGTGGAAAACTTCTGAACAAATGACCCCCACGGGAGATGAAGGAGAAATTAAGCTACCTTAATTTCAGCTTGATATATTGCTTCTGGGCCGAGTGGGGTTTTTCATTTTACGGAAAATGCCCCCTGGAGGGCCTAATATACGTCAAATCGTGCTAATTTTTTGTTTCCGAGGAGAGTTCACCAAGGGCTACCTTCAGATGTAATTTGGAGTCTCTAGCTATTACGGTTACAAAACGTCGGGCATAGTTGGACAGACGGAGTGATGGACTGCAGGACTGACACCATGACGCCACTGAATATCTATATCTATCCTTTGGTCAGCTGAGCTAAAAAGGCATTTTGCACCCGCTTCATATTACGACAAGCATGATAGGCCCGAGGTGTTGCATGGCAGGAATAGCACACTTTCATGCATTTCCTGACATTTCCAGTATGGTGGTAATTTGGAATCAACTAGAAATTGACTTACCAGTCAATTTGAAGACTGCCCTTGCAAACTGGTGCAAAGAAATGCAAAGATGGAGGGTTAATGGACGAGGTTTAATAGACAGCAGGATCAGGAAGTTAATGAGCAACTGATCATTAAGTTGGTCACTAGGTCATCGAGGTAGGTCAGTTCGAACCTACACTTTAGCTTCAGTTTGATACCAAAGATGACTACCTTGGCTCAACTGGTCTTTAAGTAGGTCACTAGGCCATGGGAATAGGTCAGTTCAAACCTACACTTCATAACCTTTAGTTTGATATGAAACATGACTACCTTGGCACAACTGGTCATTAAGTAGGTCACGAAGTCATGGAAGTAGGTCAATTCACTTCATTAGCTTTAGTTTGATACCGGTACCAAAACATGACTATCCTGGCTCAACTGGTCTTTCAGTAGGTCCCTAGGTAATGGAAATAGGTCAGTTCAAACGTACACTTCATAAGCTTTACTTTGATACCAAACATGACTACCTTAGCACAACTGGTCATTTAGTAGCTCAGGAGGTCATGGAAGTAGGTCAGTTTGAACCTACACTCCATTAAATTTAGTTTGATACCAAACATGACTACCCTGGCACAACTGGTCATTAAGTAGGACACGAGGTCATGGAAGTAGGTCAGTTCAAACGTTCACTTCATTAGCTTAAATTTGATACCAACCATGACTACCTTGGCTAAACTTGTCTTTTAGTAGGTCACTAGGTCATGGAAATAGGTCACTTCAAACCTACGCTTTTATAAGCTTCGGTTTGATACCAAACATGACTACCTTAGCTCTAATGGTGTTTAAGTAGGTCAGTGTTTAAGTAGGTCATGAAAAAAGTGGATCATATAGAACCCAGTCTTCATAAGCTTCAGTTTGATACCAAACACGGCTACCTTAGCTCTAGCGGTCTATAAGTAGGTCAGTAGGTCATGAAGGAAGTGGGTCAGATAGAATATCGGCTTCATAAGCTTCAGTTTGATACCAAACACGACTACCTTAGCTCTAGTGGTCTTTAAGTAGGTCAGTAGGTCATGAAAGTGGGTCAGATAGAATCTCGGCTTCATAAGCTTTAGTTTGATACCAAACACGATAACCTTAGCTCTAGCCGTCTTTAAGTAGGTCAGTAGGTCATGAAAGAGGAGTCAGATGCCCTCACAATAGGCTTTCATACGGTCACGTGCCAGTAATTGACCAATCAGCGCGGGGTTACATGGTAAAAGTAGATCTTAAAAACCCAGTTTTCTCCATTTATCATAGATAATATCGAGTAAAAGGCACTTAAATATTCTGTTTGACACAGAAATAATTAAGAGAAAAAATAATTTTCAACTTTTGGGAAAGTTTGATAGTGATGGTATCATAAGCCTGTCATCCAGTGGGCTAAGTGTATTACTACGCCGATATGGAGTGGCTGCATTGAAATATCGTGCGAAATTACCCCTCATATTTTCAGTACCCCCAAACCCTGAAATTATCACGGTCAACCCACAACGAAAACTTTATGGTTTGAAGCATTAGGCTAGGGGTATGTTGTGTCCAAACGGTTCCTTCCAACGAAACTCTGGGACCAATCTATGAGCACGGGCATCTCGCCATTTCTAATGGTAAATGCATTGGCCACGCATTACAGGTACGTGACCATACGTTTCTCGTGGCAAGCTTAAAAAGTCAGATCAACACATTTTCCGCACTCTTTGGGTCGCACATAAAGCGGTTCTATCGTTAGAACCGTCTTAGGCCGGTACTGTGGTTGACTATACATGTACTTGGAACCGGCCTAAGACGGCTTTATGAATACGACGACCTTTTCAGAATAAGGAAATGAATTGGTGATTTAATAAAGCGGAATATTATATGGGTGGCAAAGGGTTAATCAGTACATGAAATGAAAAATAAGTACGAGAGCTAAAAATAACTCTTGCCAAGAGCCAATAGCTCTCCCAGAGTGGAAGCGAGGGGAGTCAACCCTAAATTCAACATAGGCCGAGGCCCTGTTGTGGCAAGTTTGCAGTGTGCAGGAGGGCAGTAAACAGCTCAGCTCTCCTCACTTCACTTTATTGCCCAAGCCAATCATAGTCCTAGCTCTGTCATTCTTAAGCGAGGTTCACTGGCACACGGATCCGGTCCGTTTTCAGTCCGTTTGCCCCTAGTTTTCCGGATACGACAACGCAAAAGTCCATTTGATCTGTTTTTTTACGGACATGAATCGGACAAAATCCGTGTGCCAATGAACCCTGCTTTAGAAGGCCAGAACGCGCCTCAAAAAATACTGATTTAGAAATAAATACTGTATAGTATGCGTATAGCAATGTTCATTGGCACACGGAATTGGTCCGGTTCATGTCGTAAAAAATCTATCAAATGGACTTCAGCGTTGTCGTATCCGGAAAACTAGGGGCAAACGGACTGGAAACGGATCGGATCCGTGTGCCAGTGAACCTTGCTTTAATCGGTCGGCCCGCGAAACTTGTTCGAATGGAAAATCGTTGAATATTCAGGTTCAGGTGGTAATTATTGATCAACCCGTCATCCGCGAGAATAGTGCATGGTCCGGTCAATTTCATTAGTGCTAGGCCTACTCGACTGCATTCACTGCTTGCGTGAATGACCATCCTGTCACATTTCTTCGTTGTCCAAGGCCTACTCACAACAAGAAAGGCAATAGTGTCCCAGCATAAAATTCATCTGAATTGACATGGTGTTGTATATGGAGAGATGCGTAATCAACTTAACTAGGCCTAGAACGCGGATATTCAACGATTTTCCATTCGAACAAGTTTCGAGGGCCGACCGATTAACGCATACTATACAGTAAATAAGCCTACAGACACATTCATGACATTGTTTATAAAGTCAGATTTCCTGGTATTTCCAACCAAACTTTGTCACGTGAATGTGGTTAGAAATGTTGTGTGCACGCCACCCTGAACAGCCGACAGTTTCAAGTTCACTACACTAACCACAAGGTGATGTACCAGAAAATGTCAGTGTGCTGGAATAGTGCCAGGCAAGTGAGACGCAGCCATTCCAAAATGTAAACAAAGTACACGTGTCCACCGTCTAAAAATTGATGACACCACCCTATCCCTACACAAGACGGAACAGCCATCACGGCCATAGTTGACGTCACAGAGGCTAAGACTGTACAGCGTATTGATCCGCGAAAATAATGCTGACAAAGAATGCGTAAATATCGTGATAGTCGAGAGATAATAATCAAACCAAGACAAATAGTGAAAAGACACACTCTGAGAAGATAATTCTGCATGAAATGCGGGTCATTTTTTAGGCCAGTAGGTTAGGACTATATACCGTGAGTGTATTTTTTTCTGGTGATGTCGTATTCAAGTCATTTCTCCATTACAAATTTTGGCGTAGTTAGGTCGTCAAGCAAAATGTGACAAGTTGACCATGTTGACGGGGTATTTGTATTTCATTTTCCGTCAGGGCCGACGCTATAGCATTATTGGCCCTGGTAAGTATACGGAGGAGGCCATCACAAGCTACTCGTGTTCCTCACTTGGATGGGATATTTTACTTGCCCTTGCAAAGACACAAGATACAAGGCACCACGGCTTACTGTCCCATGCGACGGACGTGAAGAGCCGGGAATGAAATCCCATATGGCCCGGGCTGGATTCGACCTGCCGCTTGCTAAGCGTACGTGGTAACCACTAGGCTATCAGGGTCCTCTTTGGCACTACTTTCTCGTAACGTTAAAGCCATTACTGGCACGGAGAGAGCAAGGGTCATTTGTAAAGCTACGCTGGCGTAGACCAGCGTAGCTAAAAAGTGACTCATTGAAAAACCTGATGACGATTTCGACAGCGTGGGAGAGACTGCTGTTGTCGAACGGACAGCAGCGCCGCGAGAGTGGCGCGGCAAGAATGAGAACCAGTCTGGGTCATTAAAACTCCACACTACAGTTGCGTTTTGGATGATTTACCAAATTGCGCGAACACGATAATGGCGTATGCGATAAATCCCAATAAACAGCTGATAAATTCATCAAATTTACGGATTATTTGTATACGAATGACCCCAACAATCATTAGGCTTCTGTGTAATATGTATCTTGACAATTCCTGACAATATCGCCGCGATACAGCTCGAATTTTTCGAGTTATCCAGGCGGAACCACCAGATTGGATGGAGAGATCGAGAGAAATTCAGTAAAAACAAGGAAGACCGCCCCGACATGGGGGCGGTCTTAATAATCGGACTATCACTTTTATGACTACCGTACTTTTCTTGTTTCAGCATGTCAAACATACTAAAGGCGAAAGTATTGAATACTCCTTCCAAAATGAAATCCATCTACAGATGCGACATTATCCCTGAAAAACACATGAACATATATACATTACTGTATTCGACTGTATATGCAAAAGTAGATCATAACCTGGTACGAAAGGGAAAATACATTATAATGGTTGATGCCATCGCCAGACAAGACCAACATATTACCGGTATTCGTCTCGCCAAAAAAGCAGGTAGGCCTAAGTGTTCATCATCAATTCGCCGACAACAAACCCACACCATTCTCGACAAGACACCACATTCTCAATGAACTACTGGTCTTCATAAACTTCTACTGGTGTTCATCATAAACTAACGGACCGTACAGATGATTTGACACCTTTTTTTTCTTTCATTGACATGCTACAATTTAACCTGGTTTTCCATCGAAACGGTTCTCACTTCTCTGAAAACCTCCACTTTGCAAAAATTTCAGCATTTAATTCCAGCTATTTCCAACTGAAAGCTTTGAGGTGTGCAAACAAACTGAAGAGGAATTTGACCACGCACCAGCGAAGACAACTGATATCCCTGCCACCGCAGAAGGCCAGCGCGTCACAGTTAAAGGCATTGTTAAAAAGGTAATTTAACACGTGTTGCAATCAACACGTACATAAACAAGAGAAGGGCCTCATACATGACCTAATTATACATAGAGTATCGGTGTGATGGACACCAAATTGGTTTTAAAAACTGCCTAGATATCTAATCCCTACATTTCATGTGTATCTGATAGATTTTCGAATGATTTTGGTGTTTGAATTGGCAGAAATGTTGCCCAAGCCCCAAATCCCAGTTTTTGGGCGGAGTCCTTGGTTTTTTGACCTATGGTCACCTCACTTGGCGGAATAATTGCACTTATTATATATCAAATAAATCTATGGATCAGGAGGAACATTTTGGTGTATAGTTCTTTATCACGGACCAAACATTAGAGGAGCTACACTCATTTTAATTTCCCCTACCCCAATATTTTCGAGAAATGCAAAACACCAGTTTTCGACCAAAAAGGGTTAAAGAATGTATCACGGGTATTTTCGCGGGCCACGAAAATCATTGTTTATTTACATTTTGTTTGTTTATATCAGGTCTTTCTTTGTCTTATGAGTAATTTGTTGGTGGCATGCCCCTCTAGAAATTCTTTTGATACCGAAAGTATTCTATCTGAGGGGTTGGCATGTCCCAAAAGGCCAAAATAACATAATGTAAACATCAATGTTCGTGATACATTATCTTTAAGAAAATCCACACCCACCACTGCCCAACTTCCAGCACCCCATTTTCGAATGTCCCAAGGTAGGCCCTTTCGAAAAATACCCATCAGACAACTGGACATTTCCGGTAAATAAATGGCCCCTGGCTCTTGGACACAACAGGCACCCCATCCAAAGTCTATGGACCAGCGTACGTGGACAGTACGCAATGGTTTTCATTTTGTTGAAAAACCGTGGTATTCCTTTCATGAAACTGTATAATGTAAACACCTTTGACAAAAGAGATCTTAAGGGTAATGATCTTAAGGGCAAATATGCTTTTGGCACGCGACAGAATGTGTTCGACAGACCATTTTTTAGCAACAGAGTGAACGAAGCACTTCGTGAAAGTAATTTTAGACATACTGTGTAACACGGCATGCTTCCTTTCACTTTTAACAATCGACATGCGATCTCTTTTGTCAAGCACAAAATAGAACTGTGGAAAACGAAATGCCTACCTTTCTGTGTCTTCGATGGAATGACCGGTGATCGAATAGGAAAAGATTCTGTGAAGAAATCTAGCGTGGTCATTTACATCCTTCCCGGTACCGTTGTCGAATTTGCACGCTGCAACAGGTAATCATTTGAATGGTGTATTGCTTTATGAGGTATTGTAAAATGGCACATTTGTGACTACCTTCCCTTCTTGTCAAGCGCAAGGTTCTTGCGGAGCTCAAAACAGGCCTGATGGATTCCTACCTTTTATACTTTGTTTTACTATTAGTGCTGGCCGGTGCTGAAATGGGGAAAAACATTCTATGAGCAATTTACTGTATACCTTTGTCATTTACAGCCTTTCCGGCATTCGAATTTGCATGTCGCAATATGTTGTCTTTTGAAAGTGTAAAACATTATCTGTATTATTTCCTGTATCTTCATGTATAACGATGTAGGCCATTAATGGCATTATTGTGTGTACCTTACAAGGATTTGGTGATATGCGGTTTTCTAACATGCGGCGTGGAAAGCATCAGCCTGTCAAACTGTCGGAATGGTAGGCCTAATTGGATACTGTATTTATGTCCGTAAACTTGTTCAATGTAAGGACACTTGTATATTTATGCAAGACATTTAGGACATTTATTTTATTAAGTATACTAAGGAGCGGACGGAGTGCTTGTCGCTGGACTCTATGGTGGATTTTAATAAAAAGTTTATCATTGTTTATATGCGCCTTCAACTCTTATCTTTTTTGCACGGCATGACAGCATGATGAAAACCGAGGCAAAATACCGATTTGCTTTACAAGGCCTACAGCGTTTTGCGGAAGGAAAACGTTACTAGTACCTTGCGCGTTTTCTTTCACAGGCATAAGAGCGGAAGGTGATCCTATAAGAAATTGCCCTCACACTAAGCCAACTGCCAGTGAAAATTGGCAACGTGTTGTTTTCTACTCCGCCAAAACGTCGTAATGAACAGAAGCTCGTGATTAGCCCTTTCCACTTGATACCTTTCAAAAAAATTAGAAAGAGATGGAAACAGAGACTGCTAATGGACCTACCATTATTTCTCCGATACCGTAATCCACAATTTCGGCAAAAAGTTGAATTGACCGTGGCACATCCTTCTCATGAGTAGGACCCCATGGCCAACTAAAGAATTTGCATGGAGAAAATAGTATCGTGCAGCCGCACCTGGTCCAACATCCAAGAATGATATCAACTATAATGAACCAATTAATTTTCCCTATAAATACCGTCCCGCCAGCGTTTGTGTACAATGCATGCAAAACCTGTTGGCAGGGAGTCTGAGTAAAGTATAAGGAATGAATGCCAGCTTATCACGACCTATATCTACCGGTATTTTCAATTTCTTAAGGTCACAATAGAAAATAATTCAGCAGCAACAGAGCTGATTTTAATCAGCGAATATCCAAAAAGCCTGCCTGCGTTTTTCCACTGTTCCGTGTAATATGTACGATGACCTTATAGAATTGAGACTAGCGGTAGCCTACTGTACGTCTGATGGAGTATGGGCAGCTTTATTTCAAAGGCTTATGCATCAAGGAAAGTCCCCCCCCCCCCGTAACACGCGGGAAATGTTGATAAAGGAGTCCGGATGCTGGCGGATTGTTGCAGCCGACAAGAGTTTATCACTAGATTGCCATGGTTTCATCACCATAGAGATTCGCTCCCGACCGAGGCAAAGACTTCCAAAAGGGAGTTCGTTCAACTTCAGGTTTTCGGTAGCGAGCCACAGCGACTCAATTGCAGCGTTTGGTGTGGCGCGCTACCGAAAACCTGGAGTTGAAAGAACATGCCAATCCAGGAAATGTTGATGAAGGAGTCCGGATGCTGGTGGATTGATGCAACAGACAAGACCGTGGATGCCTCGACACAGAGGCAAGGACTCCCCAAAGCGAGTTTCTTTCAACTCCAGGTTTTAGGTAGCGCGCCACGGCGACTCCATCGCTGCGTTTGGTGTGGCGCGCTACCGAAAACCTGGAGTTGAAAAAATCCTTTGTCTACTTCCAAGCCCCTGTACAAATGCTCTGATTTTGGTCCAATGACAAAACCAGTGGTAGGAACTGGGCAAGGAGATATTTTGATTGTTGGGTGTATTGTTGGTGATGGGGCCACTGGGCTGTTTTCCTGGCTTCAGTGGACTCGTTGGTGTCCCTGAAGCCAGGGAAACAGTTAGTAGTCTACGTCATTTATTGCTTTTATATGGGTAAAACCAGTTACTGCTATTGTTACGGCAGTTTTGATACATTTGCCATCAGGATTAGGATTAGGCCCAGGCCCAGAGTGAAAATACTGACTCCTGTCGTAATTCTCGATTATCCTGTGCCTTAATTGAATGATTTTTCTTCGCATATGGTAGCAATTGCAACATCTCGAAAAATAACTTAATGAAGAGAGAGAAGAATAAAATACAAAAGATGATAAAAGAAGAAGAAAAGACGAAAAGGGAAAAAAAGCAGTGGACGGGATTCGAACCCGGGGCGCTGGGTTGTGAAGCAACGATCATTCCGCCGCCGTGAACATGGTGAACCAGCAAGACGTGCAAAGCCACGAAGACGTGCAACAGCAGTGACGTGCGCTACACCTCAACGGCAACGCACGGTAGCGTTGCTATGATGCGCTTTGGGTAAATCTGTGACGTCATCGTGACGTCATCAAATCATAAGTTTGAAATTAAATCTAAATTTACAAACAAACTGCTGAGCGAAGTGACTAATTGTGCCATCGATACATCATTTCCAGTCCTCCTTAACTTTCATGCGAAGTTTGAGCGCTTAACAATGCCGTATTGTGTGTTTTTGGCACGCTGTTTGCCAGAAGCCGAATTTCGTACATGAGGAGAAATTCAGAGTCGGACTGGGACCGCCTGTGACGTCAGCAGCTTCGCTATCTGGCCGCTGCGCGGCGTTCCGGGTCCTTTGCGTCCAGTGCCCAAAGTTCAAAGGGCTGTATCTTCTCAACGCACCATTTGCGGAACTTGAGGATTGGGTTTTTGTGGTCAGTGGGATAGAAACTATCCCACAAAGGAAAAAATGTCTTTGTACTTAGATGTGAATTAAATCTTTGTTTGCTCCCAGAATAAATGGTACCAGCGTCGAAAAAGTCCGCTGCAAGCCGCATTTGCAGAAGGAATTTTGTAAAGGTATTTTTTTGCTACTTTTTTATTTGCACGATTTCATTCAAAATTTTTATATCACTGTGTTCTACTCATTGAGGCCTTTTCATCATATCCTCAAATGTCAACTACTCTGTGTAGAAATGTGATTTTGCGGCACTTTTATCAAAATATTTTTGCCCACGCGAGCAATACCTTTGACACACAGGGACCTTATTTACAAAGCCCCCGTAACTTTACAGACACGCAAATCTTTTGTCAGACTTAAGGTAGGTTCATACTTTGCGTTTTGCGCTTTGCGCGTGTCCGTTTCCTATGCGAGTGCGTGGTAGAAAAAGTAATTTTATTGTTGGCACCACACATAAACATAGGAAACGGACAAGCGCAAAGTGCAAAACGGAGAAGTATTAATTGACCTTGATAGTGAACAATACGTTGTCCGCAAAAGAACATAGTTTGCGCTCTGCCGTAAGTTACGGGAGCTTCGTGAATACTTATGGTCGCTGGTCTCTGCACTATTATAAGTGATGAATGAAACCGAGGTATTGTCATTTCTCGTTCACAGTGAGTGAAGGAAACACAAGCCGTGGTCACACTACATAAAATCCCCGGTTTTTTGGCGGTCACATCTATGAATTGCCGGGCTTCAAGAAACCCGTGTCTGAAAAACGCCGGTTTTTGAAACGCTGCAATCTCGCCGTGCTTTTCGAAATCGCCGTGTTTTCGTTAGTTCTTCGCACGGCGACAGATGGCGCAGCCAATTGGTCATATGAATAAAGAATAGTAAATGCTTTTGCTTGATTTTTGCAATATAAATGCATAGGCAAATTCAGGGCTTTCATTAACTTTTCCCCTACCTGGGTCATGACTTCCACAATTTTGTTATGGAAGTCAATTCGGGAAGATGCTGGGGTCTTTAGAATTCCAGCAGTTCTTTTTCGGGGTCATGACTTCTTGTTATATTTTACTGGGGTCAAATCGTTCCTTCGTTTGTTGCTATCGGTGCAGCGCTCGAGCCAGGAGTGTGTGGTTGCCATGGGCGAAGGGAATCCCCAGTTCTATTTTCACCTCCGCTAGCAAGGATTCGGCCATACTCCACGACAGCGTTGAAATTTTTTGATAATTGGACGAAAATTTTAACACTGCCATCTATACTAAATCGCCATCTTGAAATCCTGACGTCATCGTCGGCGGGCTAGTCTATCACGTGATGAGGACTTCTTTTTCAAAATGGTATTATTTGCAGAAAACAGTATTTATCTTGTCGAAAATGAAACAGAATAACTTTATTATTACTTTACATCTACTCAACCGTTGCTTGTATCACTCTATACCTTTATAGACCTGTCTTCAACGATCTATATTGTAAGCGTAGAAATCGAGTGATGGGGTGACAGCTTCACAAACAGAAGAATTTCTTCTGTTCCTTCCGCGCGCGCACTACTTTTCAAGATGGAAGCCTACCACCGTCACTAGTGGCGATATGATTGACGTCATTGCACATATCGCCACCTAGCGTCATGTTTCGGATTCGGCGTGTTGAAGAAAATTTGGCCAGCACGCGACTTTCAGTATCTTGATACCTGCGTTAGCCGGGGTCCTACTGGCGTAATGGAGACTGAGTATACAGATGGGACTTCCACACTTTCTCTATCAGCGTATCATCGAATTTACCTGCGTTTTTGAGACTTCAGAGTTATTTATATTGGCGTCATTTGTGTAGTTTACATGCGTAATAGACGCCATACGCAGGCTTAATGAAAGCCCTGGGCAATGCCGTACAAGGATTTGCTAGTCTTTATTCATATGACCCATTAAGTGACGCTTTTTCGCGGCTCCAACAATTTGTGTTACTACAGAAATGACCAGAGTCAGGGCATGCCGCGCAACTGTCGCCGGGCTATACTTAACTACAATGTAGTGGTGTGACCTCTCGCCGGGATTTTCGTACACACGAGTTTGACACGGGTCTGGAAAAATACGGATATTTTCAACAGGTGTAACCTTAGCTAAAGTCTTCGATGAAGGTCGTGTTTGTCACGCAGGGTCAATTTCATTGGATTGCTGGTATTTCTCCAATTCACAAGCTGCTGACACCCCGTCAATCCCGCAAACTATTCAATGGTCATTGAATTTTATCTACCAGCATGACCATTGGGTTCAAGGGGCTCTGTCAATGGTGTTGCAAGCATGGGTAACATAATTTTGGTTAAAAGTGCCCCCAAAAGTGCCCCAAAATCACATTTCTACACAAAATAGTTTAGATAGGATTTTATCTGCCAGCATGGCCATTGGATGTTTTCTACCAGCATGACCTTATGAAAGGCATCGATCAGTAGAACAGTGATATAAAAGTTTTGAATGAAATCGTGCAATAATAAATGAAATGGTCCATGGACCATGTGCTCACCCGTTTGAACAGCGTAATGGCAGAGAGGTGTATGTCAGTTATGAGCAATCTGGGTCAAGTCATTCCCAAGTTGTAGGACTTCAATGATTTTGGGGTTATGGCACCTGGCGGCCATACTGGATGCCCGATCAGGCCAAAACTTCACATGCACATACAGGTCATCTAGAGGGAGCCAAATAGCACATTTGAGCGCTCTGGGTCAAGTCGTTCCTGAGTTATAGTACATTTGATGATTTTCGGGTTACGCCACCTGGCGGCCATATTGGAAGTTTAATCAGGCCGAAATTTGACGTGCATGTAAAGGTCATCAAGAGGGAGGTAAATATCAAGTTTGAGCACTCTGGGTCAAGCCGTTCCTGAGTTTTAGCACTTGGATGATTTTCAGGTTACGCCACCTGGCGGCCATATTGGATGTCCGATCGGGCCGAAACTCGGTATTTTTGAATGTACCCCTATAATACACCATTATGCAAGATATGAAGGCTCTCGGTGAAATAATTAAGAACTGTGGCAGGTTCGTTCTTTTGTCGAACTTTGGCTTTTGTGACCTTGAAAAGTAGGTCAAATCAAAAACCCGTTACATATGTTATGTATCCTAATTAGATACACCTATGATAAAAATTTGGAGATGATCCACTCATTAGTTCAGGAGTTAATGCACTTTTTGTGTTTTTGGTTTTGGCCAGCTGGAGGCCAAGCCAAGAATCGAATCAGACCGAAACTTGGTGTCGTAGGTTATCTGACCTAGGGGTATGTTGCAAGTTTCAGATCAACAGCTCCAGCGGTTACGAAACGTGCCCTGCTAACGGACGACGACGACGACGACGGACGCTGACCGACAACAAAAGCTCACGAGTGAGCTAAAAAGTAATGAAAACATGCCTTTACAAAATTCCTTTTGTCAAATGCGGCTTTCAGCAGAAGTTTTGGACGCTGATACCATTAGATAGCGAGGAAAATTTGCTACTACTAGCACATCAGTACCCGTGTGCAGGTTGAAATGTGCATGCACAGTTGCTGACTAAAACACTACCCATAGGGTAAAGACGGTTGACCTGGTTTAGGATGGCACAAAATGACAGCATGGAGATGGTGGTGCTGATGATTAGCCTGATTATTAGCCATTGGGATATAGGGACGGGGCTGTAATATCAACGAAGTGATTGGAAAAGTTTCTGTGGTTAGATAGTACGCTCTCCCGAAACGGGGGTCAGAGGCCTGCCTTCTGTGGACACGAAAGACGCTGGAGGAGGGCAAGCGGCAGAGTAGGGTACGGATCCACGCGTAACCTGTGAAACAAAACAAAACAGACAAGAAAAAGACATCGGAGCGATGTCAATGGTTTCCGATGAGAAGTTTACTACTCTAGAGCTAGTTAACTGTGACCTTGACCTCTGACCTTGAGAAGTATTGCGTAACTGGAACATGGATCCTTGATTAAACTATAGGAGATGGTTAATGCAGGCTTCTAATTAGTTTTAACCTGAAATTCTGAGTAGATTTACATTTTAGAACTGTTTGACCTTGACCTCTGACCTTAAAGGTCATTGCGTAATCCGAAAGGTCATTCTTGATAACCTATATGAAGGTGTAGGCAAAGGTTTTAGGCTTCCACCATCACCAGATTTTGACTTATCTCATGTTATCTGTGACTGTTGATGGTGACCTTGACCTCTGACCTTGAGAAGTATTGCGTAACTGGAACAGGATCCTTGATTAAAGCTACAGGGGATGGTTAATTCAGGCTTCGAATTAGTTTTCTCCTGAAATTCCGAGCAGATTTGCACCTTAGAACTGTTTGACCTTGACCTTGACCTCTGACCTTCAAGGTCATTGCGTAACCAGAAAGCTCATCCTTGATAACCTAGGTGTAGGTGAAGGTTTTAGACTTCTACCATCACCAGATTCTGACTTATCTCATGTTGTCAAATTTGAATATCAAATCTCACCATCAGCATCATGCGACCGAGTGGGTGCAAACTGAAAATTTCATTTGCAGTAACATCCTTGGATGAGCTATGATGTTGTGATACAGTGCTTCAAGTCGCTTACTGTGGCAGATCTCCCGATATTTAGATGTTATTATATGAGCTGAGTTGTATCAGTCCCGGTGTGAAAGAAATGCAGGTCCGCCCGGAACCAAGGTCCCACGGACCCGTAGGGCCCCCATTCCTTATGAACTACTGTCCTACCCGGACTTCCGTTCCTAGGTTACCAATCCTATATAAAAGGTATAGGACTCTGATTTCTGTCACTGTTGTAAAAGAAATCTAAGTCCCCTAGTAATCAAAGTCCGCCGTAATCGAAGTCCTTCCCCTTTTGTCGGCCTATTAAATGCACAATAGAATCTGTATAGCTCTTTAATAGAACATGCATTCAAATAGCTAAAATAATCGGTCGTCGGTCAGCCGGTCACTCGTGGTGTAGTGGTTCGGGGACGTGCACATAAAGCAAATACTGCGGGTTCGACTCCCTGTCAGGCAACTGTTTTTTTTGTTTAATTTTTTAGTTTTCTTGCCATCCTCGATCATTACACAACATTGTCTTTTAGACTTTGATTTCTAATCGTAGGTCTATGGACTTGTATGTCTAGAAAAGCATGTCAGGCGGACTTGCATTCCGAGGAAAGCAGGTCCGGCGGGCTTGCATTCCGAGGAAAGCAGGTCCGGCGGACTTGCATTCCTAGGAAAACGGGTCCGGCTGACTTGCATTCCTAGGAAAGCGGGTCCGACGGAGGACCTGATGTATCGACGCCTGAATGGGCAAGTGAACGATGCACTTTACATGACATTTTACCGAGGGCGATCTTGTGATGACTATATCCCCGCAGGGACCAAATCACGGCCCCATTTTCATCAGGTCGTGCTTGGCGCAAGTTTTCAAATTGCAGCACCTCACTGCGAATGAAAAAAATGGTCCCATGGACCATGTGCTCACTCGTTGACATAGTGATGACAGAGAGAGGATGAGCGAACATCTGGGGCAAGTCATTCCCAAGTTGCAGGACTTGTTTTTGGCCACCTGGAGCCAAGCTAAGAATCGAATCGGACCGAAACTTGGTTAGGGTTAATGTCCCAGAAGAACAGATGACCTGCATGTTCAAGTGTAGGCCTAGGCCTAGGCATTTGAACTGCATTTGAACTCCATCAAAATACCGGTACCACTATTGGAGGGGGGGGCGTAGGCCCTAGGCCTGGATTGGGCCCATCAGAGTCTTTGACTGATCATGATTGTAACGTTAGGCCTAGGCCTATGAGTTGATGACCTAGGCCTACTAACGTTAGGGCCTAGGCCAAGAAGGTGTCAAAAACCCAAAGCCTAGGGCTAGTCCTACCTGTCCAAACAAAGGCAACATCATCAGATCCCCCTGACACAGCAA
>NMRB01000593.1:261996-281314 GCA_002633025.1 Notospermus geniculatus
AGAACCGGTCACTGTGTGAGTAGTTAGGCCCCGTAATGACCGTTATTGTGACACCATCATGTCTCCGCCTACTTTTTATTCACAATACACGAGCCTCACGCTTGACAGTTCTGCCACCACCAATCAGCGGGACGACCTAACCAAACAAAAGACCCATGCTTTCGTGCCGTCAGTCACGTGCCTGTAAACCAATCAGCGCCAAGCTTGCAGTTCCGAAACGTAGACGTAAGGCTACGTACGTTGAGATATGAGAGAGATCTATCATTACGTCTGCACAGGGTTCAAGAGACAATTGGCAGTGGTGGAAATAACGTCATTATAGTCTCGGACACCCAGCCGTTCAGTACACTCCGCAAACTACGTGATATGAACGTCTGGGCTACACCGACATTTCCACTGTTACACTAGTGCATTGTGGGTAATGCTGTAGCATGTCACGTTTCATAAGGTGGCTGCTTCCATTAACGGATTATATTTCACCTCACAACCTTCCAAAATGTCTGAATCTGGCAATGAATCGATTAGCGAAGTGATCTGAGACAGCGTCCAGGACAGCATCAACTTATTGGAGTTGAATTTCAGGCTAAAGTCTGAGCAGGAATTGTGTATCCGTATGGAAGACGAGATCGAGAAAACCCAACTGACATTATGTGGTCGTCGCCATGATGAGATCACATGATCACTTCTCTTACCCAATCAGCTGCAGCCGGATTGGGATTTTCAAATGAGAGGAATCGGCGGATGGAAATGAATGACTAGCTCGGTCTCTGATTAGCCAATCAGCGATGGGTGTTGAAATAAAATCACCCATTACAACAGAATGGGAGCTCTGTCCCAGACCCTCGTATTTGCTATGAATTATACAGGGTCTGGGCGCCCGAGACTAACGTCATTACTGTCCACCGCCTATGTTTGGCCTCTCAAAAGCCGATTTCCCTACATGTATACACAAAAAACAATGATCGGCGTTCTGCTAAAAGTTCTCGAATGCTCCACAAGGTGGCTGCACAGCAGCTTTCCGGGTCCAGATCAGGTGGTCGAACCATTCTTCTTTGATGATACTTACTTTAAAGACTATTGGATTCTTCTTTGATGATACTTACTTTAATCAGATTCTCTAGCAGCCATCTCGGATCGTTGCCATGGTACCACCCATGCGTACTTGAACTGGTGGGAAGATTACAACCCCCCCCCCCCCCCCGTTCAGACATTCGACACTTATTCGACACTTGAAGAGAAACTGTTCGCCAGGAACTCGACACCATTTCACCCAGAACCACCAGCACTTTCGCCAGGAATTCGACACTGCTTTTTTCTTCAACCCCCAGGACCTCACCTTTTTTTCGACATCAGTTTGTTGAGGACGCCAGGAATTCGACACACATAGTGGGCGGGGCCTTGCTGTGACCAAGGATACAGAATGCCTGCAATGGCTACACAGGCACCGAAGCAGCGGCGTCTTCCTGTGTTTTTCAATGTTTAATCAATGTTTAGGCTTCTAGACTAGGCCTACACTACAGAAAAACTCCAAATACATTTATTTTGAGAATCATGCATACGAACACTTATTTATTAAGTATTTCGGAAGGAAATCCCTGAATCTCCCGGCCTGGGCCTCGCCTACCTTCTTGCAGCCATTTTCTCATCTGTCGTCCTCGTTCCCGGCAGGTTAACCACCGTACTGTCACAGCAACTCCACATAGTAGTCCGAACACTGCACCCTGTTGCTCATTTGCAGAACTGACGGTCGCAACATCTGTATTGCGTCCAGCAGATGCTAAAAACAGCAATACGTTCGGACTACTCCACATAGTACATGCACAACTGTCCTAGAAGCGAGGTTGGGAAATCGCACATGGGTTTCTTGACGCATTTCTGTCGTCGGACGACACGCATTCGACAGCGGCTCACCGGTTCGCCAGGAATGCGACGTTTACGTTAAAATGTACTCGACAGGAATTCGACAGTTACGAAAATTATTTACCTCAGACACTCGACGGAAACGCGACACTATAATTTTTTTTATTCGCCAGGTATTCGACGGTGGAGCAATTTTCGTTCGTCCAGTACTCGACGCCAAAGAGGCGTCGAATTGGCGTCGACCCCTGAACGGGGGGGTTCAGACATCTCACACTCACTGACCGGTGCATTACGCCAACAGTTGGGACTCAAACCTGGGACCTCATGACCGGTATCCAGAGACCCGAGCGCCAGACCACCGTGGCCCATCGGGAAGACCGATTCAGACCAAAGCGCCTATTTGATAAAGTGACTTTAAGCTAATGATACCTTTAACCAAATGGAAAATGCATTAAGTTAATGGTACCATTAGTTTAAAGTCACTTTAAGAAACAGGCTACACGCTGATCGGACGGACCTTCTGTGTGTTCTCTTATTCCATTGCTATTGGTCGATTGACGGCAGAATATTCAAATGAAAACATTCTAAAGCTTCTTATCTGTTAGACTGAGATACCTGCAGGTTCCGAATTTCTAAACAGTGTAATAAAAACACAAGAAATATGCTGCATCGCATTTATTACTGCTGTCTTGATGTTACTTGTGGACATCAATTGAAGAATGGAACACGACGATAACATACGTAGTTCCAAGGTTTTATTTGACGATTCATGTAGCGATGTGAAACAGTACACAGATCATCACCGGTATAAATTATAGGCATGGGCATAGTCCCATCATACTCGAAGCTGCCTGTAAGATGTCGTACTAGACCTAAAAGATACAAACGGTCCTTCTAATGACCACAAATGATAGTTTTGAAGTATCTCCACAGGGCCTCCGTAGTGCTATTGCGAGGGCGGAGGCATGTGTTAGTGATGTGCGGAGGTGGCTAAACCCAAATCATCTGAAAGGCAATGACGATAAAACGGAATTTCTAGTCATTGCATCCAAACGCAAGATGTTAAAGTTGAAGCCACTTCCATCCGTCAATATTGGCCCGTCAACTATAACTGCCTCTGCTCGAGTCCGAAATTTGGGCGCCATTTTCGATGAAAACATGGACATGTCGGGCCAAGTGTCGAAGACAATCAAGAGCGTTTATCACCAAATTCATAAAATATCTAAGATTCGAAGGCACCTTGACAATGAGACTTGTGCCCGTGTGATAAACGCACTTGTTACCTCCAGGTTGGATTTTCAAAACAGTTTGCTGCTGGGTCTACCAGAGAGCGAAATTTCTCGGCTACAAAAAGCCCAAAATGCAGCAGCCAGACTTTTAACTAAAAGCAAGAAGCGGGAACACATTACCCCAATACTCAAGGAATTACATTGGTTGCCAATGAGATCACGCATCGAGTATAAGGTCATGTTACTGACACACCAAGCTATTCACGGGGACCATAGTCCCACGTACCTTAAAGACCTCCTCAGTCTGCGGGTCCCGGGCCGTAGGCTTCGGTCGTCCGATGACGATTGGCTATTAGCCATACCACGTGCCAGGGGTGTTTTCGGAGACCGTTGCCTGGGGAACCTGGCTCCGCGACTGTGGAATTCACTTCCACCTTGGATGCATGGTCCCATTGGCACAAATACATTCAAAAAGCATATGAAAACAGTACTTTTTAAACGGCACTTCTTCAATTGACTGCTTTTATGTTGCCTTTTTACATGTATCTTTCATTACCCTGCACATTGTTTTATTTTCATTTTCTATTTTCATTTTTTTTATCCTTGTCTTTTTACTTGCCTTTTCTGAGTCTTATAAATGTATCTTATCATTCGTATTATTGTACAGTGCTTAGAAAATGTAAATCATTGTTTTAGCACTTTAATATAATTAAATTATTATTATTATTACAAAATCATTTACCAAGAGATAAATCACCCAAGGTGTATTGCTTACTGAAACATAAAAAATCCAAGAAATGAAAGAAAAGGTTTAATAACACAAAGAAAAAAGTTCATGCATCATGTACAGCAAAAATTAACGAAGTTTATTAAATATTTTTGGATTTATTGCGGTTTCAAGTTAGAAACTCCCTGAAAACGCAGATTTGGAGTTGAACATTTTTGGTCTTTATCTATTTTTGCTATTCCCAAATTACGGTAGGTATAGCATTTAATTTTCAGCCCCTTCCGGCAATAATCCCACTGCATGATTGCTTACCAGCGAAGTATCCCAAGGCGTCAAACTTGCCGTGCTAAGAGAAGAGTCATGAAAATGACCAAATGCACCCGGGATGATCTTGCATGACATTTTTAGCTCACCGGGGTGAGCTATTACAATGGTGCAGCGTCCGTTGTCGTCGTCGTGTTCCGTTAGCAAATAGCAGGGCACGTTTCGTAACCGCCAGAGCTATTGATCTGAAACTTGGTACATATATACCCCTAGGTCAGATGACCCATGACACCAAGTTTCGGTCCGATTCGACTCTTAGCTTGGCCACCAGGTGGCGGAAACGGAAAACACAAAAAGTGCAATAACTCCTGAACTAATGACTAGATCTTATCTAAATTTTTATCATAGGTGTATCTAATAAGGATACATAACATATATAACGGGTTTTTGATTTGACCTACTTTTCAAGGTCACAACTGACGAACCTGCCACAGTTTGTCATTATTTCACCAAGCGACTTCATATCCTGCATAAACATGCATTGGAGGGGTACCTTTAAAAATACCAAGTTTCGGCCCGATTGGACATCCAATATGGCCGCCGGGTGGCGTAACCTGAAAATCAAGTAACTGCTATTACTCAGGAACGACTTGACATAGAGTGCTCAAATTTGATATTTACGTCCCTCTAGATGACCTTTACATGCATGTCGAATTTCGGCCTAATTTGACTTCCAACATGGCCACCAGGTGGCATAACCCAAAAATCATCAAAGTGCTGTAACTCAGGAACGACTTAACCCAAAGTGCTCCAATTTGCTATGTGGCCCCCTGCATATGACCTTTATGTGCCTGTGAAGTTTCGGCCTGATCGGACATCCAATATGGCCGCCAGGTGGCGTAACCTGAAAATCATCAAAGTGCTGTAACTCAGGGACGACTTGACCCAAAGTGCTCCAATGTGCTATGTGGCCCTCTGCAGATGACCTTTATGTGCATGTGAAGTTCTGGCCCAATCGGACATCCAATATGGCCGCCAGGTGGCGTAAACCGAAAATCGTCAAAGTACTGTAACTCAGGAACGACGTGACCCAAAGTGCACCAATGTGCTATGTGGCCCCCTGCAGATGACCTTTATGTGCATGTAAAGTTCCGGCCCGATCAGACATCCAATATGGCCGCTAGGTGGCCCCCCAAGTCATCAAAGTCCTACTCGGGAATGACTTGACCCAGATTGCTCATCCCTCTGTCATTAGACTGTTATGTCCAACCCGGTGAGCACATGGTTCATGGACCATTTCATTTTGATTTGCTAAAATTTTTCATTTAAATTTGTGCGGGGTAGTTTTTAGCTCACTGGGGTGAGCTATTACAATGGTGATGCGTCCGTTGTCCGTCGTCGTCGTCGTCGTCCGTTAGCAGGGCATGTTTCGTAACCGCTGGAGCTATTGATCTGAAACTTGGTACATATATACATGTACCCCTTGTTCAGATGACCTATGACACCAAGTTTCTGTTCGATTCGATTCTTGGCTTGGCCTCCAGGTGGCCAAAACCAAAAACACAAAAAGTGCAATAACTCCTGAACTAGTGACTGGATCGTCTCCAAATTTTTATCATAGGTGTATGTAATTAGGAACAGGTTTTTGATTTGACCTACTTTTCAAGGTCACAGAGGTCAAAGTTCTACAAAAGTGACGAACCTGCCACAGGTCTTCATTATTTCACCGAGCGTCTTCATATCTTGCATAAACATGTATTAGAGGGGTACCTTTAAAACTACCGAGTTTTGGTTCGATCGGACATCCAATATGGCCGCCAGGTGGCGTAACCTGAAAATCGACCAAGTGCTATAACTCAACGGCTTGACCCAGAGTGCTCTAACTTGATATTCACCTCTCTCTAGATGACCTTTACAAGCACGTCAGATTCCGGCCTGATTAAACTTCCAATATGGCCGCCAGGTGGCGTAACCCGAAAATCATGAAATGTGTTATAACTCAGGAACGACGTGACCCAGAGCGCTCAGATGTGCTGTGTGGCTCCCTCTAGATGAACTTTATGTGCATGTGAAGTTTTGGCCCGATCGGACATCCAGTATGGCCGCCAGGTGGCATAACCCCACAATCATTGAAGTCCTGCAACTTGGGAATGACTTGACCCAGATTGCTCATAACTGACATGTGTACCTCTCTCTGTCATTACACTGTTATGTCCACACGAGTGAGCACATGGTCCATGGACCATTTTTTCTGTATCATTATTCCCAAATTGGCCCTTTTCATTTGTCAGATTAATTGACGCTATGAATCCCGAGGCCATACCCTTTACCATGATTTTGTGGTAAAACTCGCGGCTGCTGCCTGGCCACCGTCTACGCACCGTCTCCGCAGTGCCACCTAGACGGTGGCCAAGGGAACCAGGCTATTTTCTTTTATTTTTTTCGTATGTGATTGTTGACACATCGTCACAGCATGCAATTGTCAAACATCACATTGGTGACTGTGTGATCTGATTAGCCAAATATCTCAAAGAAAATGCTGCCTATAATACTTTGGAGATACCTATAAGCTCTTGTCACTTAGTTTGAAGGATTTTGTCTGAATGCTTGTTGGACAGTTCTGTGATTGGTCTGTGTGTGAAAATGATTTACCGTATGTGATGGTTGACAGTGCAAAAGTGTGTGACAATCATCACATACAGAACTGTCCCTCTTGGCATGCATTACATACGGAACCATTTGATTAGTTGTGGGAGCACTGTGATCACTTTTTAGCTCACCTCTGTGAGGTGAGCTTCTCTCATGGTGTGTCGTCCGTCGTCGTCGTTAACAGGGGTGGCACGTTTCTAAACCGCTTGGGTTACAAACTTGAAATTTGGTGTACAGGTACCCTATGGTAAAAACTATCTCTGGACCGAAACTTGGCGCCGCTGCTTGTACACTCTGGCCTGTAGGTGGCGCTTTGTGAAAACCTTCTTTTGGCCGTATCTCCTGAACGCTGTTAGCTAGAACCACGAAACTTTTATGGTGGGTTCCTCTGATGAGACTACATCACATAAATCCCGGGTTTTTGATTTGACCTACTTTTCAAGGTCACAGAGGTCAAAGTTCAAAATTCACTGTTTGGTGGCACATTTCATGGCTATTTGACATAGAGTGTTGTGATTTGGTGTGAAGATATATCTAGGCACCCTGCACAAATGCACCAAATTTCAACCCGATCGGACTTCAAATATGGCCGCCAGGAAGCCATCTTGAAAAATGGACTTTGACCCACATTTTATAAATAGGAGTAGGTAGGATGTTTTAACGTTGTCAAAATATGTATCTAGGTACCATATAAATATATGGTAAATTTCAGTGAGATTCGACGTCAAATATGGCCGCCAGGGAGCCATCTTGAAAAATGGACTTCGGCCCACACCTCATAAATAGGGGTAGCTAGGATGCTTTAACCGTGCCTAAATATGTGTCTTGGTACCGTCTACTTATATGCCAAATTTCGGTTCGATTGGACTTCAACATGGCTGCCAGGCGGCCATCTTGAAAAATTGACTTTGGCCATATCTCATCGGTAGTAAATGTTACGATGTTTCAATGTTGTCTAAATATCTATGCAAGTATCCTGTACATTCCTGCTAAAATTTCAGTCCCAAGGAACATCACGTGTGGCCACCAGGTGGTCATCTTGAAAAATAGAATTTTTGACATGTGACCTAGACAGGAAAGTACTTCTTGGTGTGTTCAGCTTTATCTTATCTATCCTGATCCTTCAACATTCACCATGAGAGTCACAGTTTCACACTTAAAACCACGGAGACTTATCACAGAGGTGAGCACAATGGCCCTGGCCATTTCATATTGAAAGGTGTTGCTTTTATTTACAGTCTTGCTTGGTATGTTAATCAGTTTGGCAGCTACGTGAATCCTGCTGTTCCCCTGTTTTATTAATAGCTATCCCAAGTGATGCCGACCCGTATGGACATTTTGATGGTACCCTCAATTTGATGAGAAAGTGTGCAGATCACAGTCACTGTCTTTTAAGGTGCGCGATCGCGCTTGCGTGCCATAGCGCACCAAAAATTGCTAGAGATGCGCGAAATATGGCGCACCTGGCTATTTGAAAACATATGAAAACCGCGCGCCTCAGTAAACGCTGTCTGCACACTCCACGCACACGCGAGTAAGATACACTGTGGTTCACGACGCAGTCCACTTCAAAACGGAAACGAAAATCAATGATATATGCGCAATCCACATTATGTATTCACGTCTCTTCGCGCCCTTCTACCTGATTGGTCAATCAACTCCATCCGTAAACAGTGATGAATGGAATAGTAGCGTAACGGTGACCAAATTTGGCACAGCCTCTGACGTCACACACTCGGCCAGTCGGTCGGCAATTTCCGTCAGTATTCGTGCAATGTGACTTTCTTGTAACATGTGTAATGGCCGCCACTCTGATCGCAAATGACGGGAAATTGGGTCTTTTATCCTCCAATTTTCCAAAAATTTCCTACTCTACCAGATCTTGTCTTCTGGACTGCTGGACTACTCACAGGTTTCACATTGCCAGCAGCCTGGGTCCCAGGATTACACTGTGCATTCACCATTGATTCACCAGAATTGTGACTGACCAGTGCACTACCGGGTACAACCGGGCTCCTGCCATTTTGGGTTTTGTCACTAGCTAGCTGCGTCCTTGAAAACCTTGTCAAATAATTGACGCTGCCCAGAAAGGACTGGAGATTCTTCACATTCTGTGGTGGCTTCATATCAACAATGGCCTTGACCTTTTTAGGGTCTGGCTCTAACCCATCTTTACCAGTGACCATTCCATAAAAAGGAATCTTAGTACACTTGATCCTTGCCTTTGGCAAATTCAACTTGACAATTCTCTACACAAGTGTCTAGAAACCTCTCCAGATTTTCATCATGATCCTTTCCGTCATCATCATAACCTACTATCACCGTGTCATCCGCAATACCACACACACCGGGCAGGTCACCAAAAACCTCATCCATTTTCTTTTGAAAGATATCGCCTGAACACGACAGCCCGAAAGGAACTCTGAGAAAACGATATCTACCATACGGACAAGAGAATGTTGTCAGATAGCTACTCTTCTCATCTAGCTTCAAATTCCACAAGCCAGATTTTACATCAAGTATGCTGAATTATTTTGCACCCTTCAGCTTGGGTAAAACATCTTCAATGGTAGGCGAATAGTGGTAGGGTCTCAGTATGGCCTCATTTAGCTTGGTAGGATCCAAACAAAATCTAATGCTACCATTGGGCTTAGTAACGCAGACGAAGCTGTTGCACCACTCAGCAGGTTCATCCTTGCACAGTGGTGCAATCACACCCTGCTCCTGCATTTTCAACAACTCAGCCTTCAAGGGTTCCTGCATTGCCAATGGTACGGGACGGGGTGGACAAACATAAGGTTTCTTTTCAGGATCTACTGTTACTGTACATTCACCCTCAAAACATCCAAGCCCTTCAAAAACATTCTACTTGGCCATTATTCTTGCCTTTGTTTTCTCACTTTCGACCCTATCCTTCTCACTGTGGTAATACTCATTAGCTCACCGTGGTGAGCTTATACAATGGTTGTGCGTCCGTCGTCCGTCNCGGTTTTCCTTTGTGTACAACCTCAATTTTACACTTGCCAAATTGGGTAATCTCCTCATTGTTGTAGTCTAGAAGTTTGACATTGCTCGACTGTCTAAGGCCTATAGGAACACCACACTCATCATACCTCGTACCAGGATGGAGTGACTGATACACATGTAGGGGGATCAGGTTACCTTCCGCCCCAGTATCTACCTTAAACTCAACTTTTCTATGGGCCTGCCTAGTTTTTGTTTGAAGGTTTACAAGCAGCTTTGATTTTTGTGAAACATTTACTTCATTTACAGAAACATGACCAGCAATTCTTGCAGTTTGATAGTACATAGATGAAAACTGCTCGTCCAAGGAGTCTACATCATCGGATTCGGAAGCATCGACCTCGTACTGTTCCACCGACTGGACCTTTTTCTTTTTGCGGTGACGGGATTGTCTTTTGGTTGAATTGCTGCCTGACTGATCCTGAGGTTTTTGCTTATTTCTGCACACGTTTGCGAAATGGTTCATTTTCGAGCAACTGATACATTTTTTACCGTAAGCAGGACAGTTCTTGGGCCCATGTTTCGTACCGCAGAAACCACACTCCTTGGTCTTGGGGCCATGGTTTCTACTCCTCGATTTTGACCGACTACGTTTATCGACCGAATTCACTTGTTTGGATGCTCCCTGTATTCCTTGTAACTGCTGGTTAGCAGCTTCAACTACCTTTGCCTGCGTCATTGCGTTTTCCAGCGTCAGTTTCGGATCCGTATTTTCGAGAAGCTTCTGCCGAATAAGCTCACGATTCGTACCCAGAATGAGAGCGTCGATCACGTGCTCATCAACATTCGCAGCTGCATATTTGCACTCGTTTACTTTTTTCTTTAACTCGGTCACAAATGACTCAATGTTCTGCCATTCAGCCTGTTTCAGGTTCCTGAATTGGTACCGTGCGTACCGAAAGTTAGCGCCTGGCTGAAACAACTTTGCGAAATTCTCGTAATATTTGTCCAACTTTTTTGCGTCGTCAGCACTCAGTTCCCATGTGCTCACCACCTCCGCTCCTTCTGCCCCCATCCAATTTATCAGAAGGCCACACTTGACGTTCTCATCATATTCCGCATATGCCGTATTAAACAGGCTTGTACACATCAAGTGGAACCTGCGCCATTCGGTTTCCTTATTTGTATTGTCCCAGTTAAAGGGGCTCTGATGCCTGGCACAGCCTTTGGAGGCATGTCTGACGAATGAAGGTGAACACTAGCAACGAACTGTCACTCAAATCTACACACAGTCAAGATTCACAAAGATGTTCCAGCGACTGCTCTATCTTAGCATGATGCGTTCCGGCCCCATGCACACGTCCACTACGCGCTGCTCAGTGCAGCCACGTGGTTCCAATGTACAGCAACGATGCACAGAATGCCTGCACCGCAGTGTACCGGAGCGGCATTCATCAAATCAAAGTCCGTGGCACATCACCGCCCTAATTCCTTCGAGAAAATCTCGGTGTAGGCGGGACTCTTCGAAGCAAAGTCATACCTACGACTGACACCATGTCTTGATGTTTCTTGTGGACATCAGTTGAAGAATGGAACACGACGATAATATACGTAGTTCCAAGGTTTTATTTGACGATTCATGTAGCGTGGTTACATGGAAGTTCCCATGTGCTCACCACCTCCGCTCCTTCTGCCCCCATCCAATTTATCAGAAGGCCACACTTGACGTTCTCATCATATTCCGCATATGCAGTATTAAACAGGCTTGTACACATCAAGTGGAACCTGTGCCATTCGGTTTCCTTATTTGTATTGTCCCAGTTAAATTCAGGGGCTCTGATGCCTGGCACAGCCTTTGGAGGCATGTCTGACGAATGAAGGTGAACACTAGCAACGAACTGTCACTCAAATCTACACACAGTCAAGATCCACAAAGATGTTCCAGCGACTGCTCTATCTTAGCATGGTGCGTTCCGGCCCCATGCACACGGCCACTACGCGCTGCTCAGTGCTGCCACGTGGTTCCAATGTACAGCAACGATGCACAGAATGCCTGCACCGCAGTGTACCGGAGCGGCATTCATCAAAAGTCCGTGGCACATCACCGCCCTAATTCCTTCGAGAAAATCTCGGTATAGGCGGGACTCTTCGAAGCAAAGTCATACCTACGACTGACACCATGTCTTGATGTTACTTGTGGACATCAATTGAAGAATGGAACACGACGATAACATACGTAGTTCCAAGGTTTTATTTGACGATTCATGTAGCGTGGTTACATGGCTTGAGTTTGCTTGAAAGAGTGACGTCATTACCTGTACCACGTGACAACACGCGGGAAATCCGAACTTAGCTGAACACATCACATCACATGACAACTGCTACACACATGTACAGGTATCGGGTGGCCCAAAAAATGCCCCCCCCCCCCAGGGATTTTCCAATGAATTTAACGCTATGCAAGCTGCACACTTGATATTTTAGACATGCAATGGATATTACCAATCTATTTTAAAAGATTCAGCCCTAAATATCGAATAGTTTTGACATGACGAAAAAAATGAAAATCACATGTCAAAAAATTTTATGCCGGGCTGAAACATATTCTGTCGAGAGGTGGAAAACGTGTGACACAGAAATTAAACACTGCATATTTCATTAACCATCAAATGGAATTTTCTGACATTTCACCTGCATAAAGAAGGGGATTTTCTCTGTTTATTGTACAAATTTCAAGTTTATACTTTAAAGGGTTAGTGTGCTAGAGCAAAAAAAGTATCAGGTACCGAAACTCCACTTCCCACACCTGCAGGTGCAGTGACGGTGCAATTTTCGGTGCTAGATTCTATTTTCGCTGAAGCAGACTAGCCGTTCGTGGTATGAATGTGAAATTCGTATCATGGACGCAGAAAATCATATGAATAATACTGGTGAAATTTCAGATAATTCCATCAGATGGTTATGAGACATGAAGTGGTTAAGTTAGATGTGATCCCCGCATGCCATTTATTTCACGTGTCAAATCCGTTCAATATTTAGAGCTGAAACTTTTGCAATAGATGGATAATACCCAAATATTTGCAGGTCTAAAATATCAAGGTCCCAGCTTTTATAGTGTTGAAATTATTGAACAAGAGGCCCATGGGCCTTGCGCTCAGCTGACTATGACCTGCCAACTCAAGAGGTTGAGACAGGCGAAACGAGATACAACAGTGCACCTTTTTTAATGGTTCACAAGCAAATACATGTATATAGCATTCCTCGCTGAAATCAGCGGAAAGGGGTCACTTTGTGAATCGAAACGGGTATCTTAATATTAGACCACTTGGGTAGGAAGGGGTCAATATCTCTCGGTGGATGGAGATAGGTCTAGATGTCGTATTGCACCAACTGGGTGGGAAGGGGTTAATTCGTGAATCATGATGTTGTATCATATCAGACCTATTTCTGGACTCATTTGGGTGAGAAGGGGTTAATAATCATTTATGAATAGAGATAAATATCGTGTTAGACCTACTGGGTGAGGAGGGGTTAACATCAGATAATAGGCCTGCAATTAATTTTTGATGAATCGAGATAGATATCTTTTGACACCCATTTGGTGGTAAATAATGGGTAATAAGGGGTTATAAAAGATGGGAACAAGTCCAGATGACCTTACTAAGTGGCGGATGAGGTGAGCAATATTTCCAAAATCTCAAAAGAAAATGCCTCTTTCGCATTTTGTATCAGTAGGCCTAATAGGCTTACTAAATAAATCCACTACTATTGGTCAAGTAGACAATAGGCCTACCGGTACTTCTGAGACAGCCCCTGTGGTCATATCAATTTTGTCACATCTGAGAACTGAAACTGGAACAGGCTGAGGCCTTGACTTCAGACAATGTATCAGTTATATATGTCATGATGATATTGTGAGCCCTAATAGCATTGGTAGCCTGGATGCCCCCCAGTGGTTAGTGAGACCACAGCTAGCACTAATTCATGGTGACGAGGTTGATCATCATCTTGTGATCAATGCATGCTCCATAGACTGTTCAAATCTACCTATTTGAATGATGTAAGTTACTAATTAGGCATTGAGACTGTTGCCCCACTTAAAAGAATGAGTTGAAGTACTATGTCACCTTACCTGATGAAAGATAGTCACGATATAAAAGCACGTTGAACTTCTCAAGTGATGAAAAGCACAGTGGCCATTGTCAGCTAAGGTTCAACATAGTATCAGTCCAGTCTCAGTGTACCACTGGTTGCATATAGGTGGACAGGACACCAGTTACAGAGTCACTAGGAACTTTGAAGGGCGGGAAATTCAAATACCCTTGTTTCTGATTTTGTTGAATAGCACCCCCTGGTGGACAGATCTAACATTATTTTCCCTTTGAGCTGATGTAGAAAATATCAACCTATCTATTCCATCACTTTTGGTCGACAAATTTCTCATAGGGGCTGAGATATTGAGACATTTCATTTTGCGCAAAATGCCCCCTGGAGGGCATTATGTAGGTCAGATCGCAAAAATTTTTGGTTCTCTTTCGAGTCCTTCCCAGGGCCTACCTCTCCACCAACTTTCATGACGGTGGGCCTTGCGGTTGCGAAACGTGCCAGTTTAACGGACGACACACAGACACACACACACACAGATTTTGAACCATTTTATAGTCATATAAATAGCTCCGCTGACCTTTGGTCAGCTGAGCTAAAAATACTTAAGGGGGGGGGCAATTTTGGGACACCCGATGTAACTGCTTTGCAACATGGCATGAAAGAAATGGCATTGTTTTGCTGTTCACACTTCGCAGAAAAAGTGCTCATTTCTTTCCATCCTACATTCAAATTCTTGGAAGTTGCAGTCATTTTGAAAACTGGTACTAATCTAATTTCCTTCGTGCCCGGGCTGTTTATCCTTCCTGGTCTTCACCTGTGAGCAGAAAATAAAATAAAAAGTCACGTTTAATAGCACATTTAAATGCAACTTCCAGTTTTTTGTGTCCCCCAGTTGTTTCCCTCGGCAGCAACCATGTTACAAAACAACAAGGACGTGCGTAATCTTTCAACGGCAAACTGGCAAAGATGGTGAACTAAGATCATGGTTTACTTATCAATTCTACACACCTGTTAACACACAGGTACATCACACTCTTCCCAATTCATGTTCTTGTCGATATAACACCAAAGAGTTTTGTTACGATTCGGATTCCTGCAGTAATTCTTCGCATCAGCCAAAGTCTCCTCAGGCATGTACTTTGCCGTTTGTCGTGATTGTTTGGTCCAGTCGAGACAAGTGTGTCCATTTTTGGTCTTACTCAGCGTCCCAGCGTAATCGATTCCTTGATGGTCCTTGCCGTGGCATTTGGCCTGGCCTAAAATTTGGAAATTGGAGAAACGACGCGTTCAAGTATACAATTAGAGAGATTGAGATCAGCGACTTATCAAGGATCCTTATACGTATACGGATACAATTCTGTACAAGGAGGGCAAATATTGTGTACATTTCGATCCCAAATTCCCTAATATTAAGTACTGATCTGATCTAAATGTCTTGTGTTGTGCATCGCGCAGTGAACCATAAGAAAGTTAGGAAACTGCCAAGGGTGAACAAAGACTGATGTTCATTCCTACTTTCAAAATTCACATTAAGCACACGTTTGAATTTTTTTCAGAGGTGCTTGAACACTTCACCGCCACTGGCACTTTTGCACGCTGGGAGAATGACTCTGAAACTGTTCTGTGGAAACAAATATGATTCATAAAAACACATTTTTTATGGGAAATTCGATATTAGGCATGCTTTGTCTTTTCTGGTATCATGACATTTACCCCCGGACTCTTACCGCCTGGACATTCACCCCCCGGACACTTACCCCCNAATTTGCTCTCATTGTGAATCTGTCTCATTCAAAGACTTTTAATTTAATTGGCCAATATCTGGGATAAATTGAGAATAAGAATCATTGCAAAATAACGTCAGCAAATGTAGTGGTCTTTTAACCTGTTGCAATAAAAACTAGGACAAAAGAAGTTACCATTGACAATACCATTGATATCTAAGCGACAAGTATGGTCCATTTTGTTGTTTAACGGCTTTCTCTGAAAACATGTTTTGCTACATGTATAATGTCTCGGAATTGCAGAGGCTACTTTTTCAAAGTCTTATGGGTAGTCGCATAAAATCAAGTCACTTTCTTTACCTAAAGCTGAAAATTGTGAGCAATAGCTCTCAAATATGCAATTCGGTTGCGGTTTTCATAGTCGCCGACAATGTTTCTGATACTATGCTGCTGCACATCACGGTACACTATCCTCTGCGCTGGTCCATTCTCACCGGCTTCAGCTTGCACCATCTGCACACGTGTCAGTGACTCTTCTCGTTTTAGAACGTCAAGGAAACGCCAAAACTTGGCATGATGGCCACCGACGTCAGCTTGAAATCTCCTGTGTGCCAGCCCTCGATGTGGTTGTTTGTCCTTGGGAGCTCGTTTAAGGTGCGCTCGTAAATATTCCACATTGCCAGAGAAAACATGGGGTTTCGTCTCGTTCCGTCAGCTCTGAGTCTGCCGATGTAAGTTCCTTCAAAATACTGGAGGATGGGCTGGACTTCGTCCGACAGTTCCTCATCAAGAAGTTCGAAGGTTGCGATCACATCTTCAGTCGGGACAAATGCCAAGGCTGGTATCATTCGAACTTCTAAGGCAAACTGGCCGTTCCGTTGGTACTCATCGGCTAATCCATGGGACTGCACCTGCAAAAGAAAGAAGGAAAATGACTTTAATTCTTCGGTACATCAGTGTGGATATTGATGCGTTTGCATGGTGGGCTTCTAGTCTGTCATTCAATCAAACTTTGATCCCACACCAATTCAGACAAAGGTTATTCCATTCAGGAACTTTTTGTCTACTCATACTTCATCACTCAAGTTATTCTGCAATCATATAATTTTAACTTACAGTGAAAACTTAAGTACATGTAATTACATCATTACTCCAACGTTTGAAACATCCTACCCTGCCAGAGTTTGCTCTGAATGATACATACCTGATGGTACAGCCTTGGAAATTAGTAAATGGACAGTGAAAATGTTGTTTTTCTCAGAACTGGTTGATGATAATTGAATGCGGTTTTCTGCATATGATAGGCAAATTATCTGGCTATAAACGCATAGTGATGACCTTGAATCTGCTGTCATTTTCACTGTCCTGAGATACGGTATCTCAGGAAAAGTCCATCCCGGTCGGTCATCTGATACAGTGCAGGTCACAATTGACATCCCTACGGCTTCGCGTGGGGGACACTCTTCACTGCTATACCGTATCTCAGGAAAAGTCCATCCCGGTCGGTCATCTGATACAGTGCAGGTCACAATTGACATCCCTACGGCTTCGCGTAAGTTACTCGTAAGTTACGCGTAACTCACGGCTTTGGTTTCGCGTAACTCACTGCGTAACTCGCCAAAATCGCGTAACTCGCCTCGTAAATGACTGCATAGCTAGCGAAATTCGCATAACTCACCACATAACTCACCTCGTAAGTTACGTGTAACATAGCTCGTGAGTAGTTGCGTAACTTACGCGAATTTAGGGATATCAATTGTGACCTGTACTGTATGGTCTCGGGATATCTATATCGGCGGCATTCAAAGGAACTGGTAGTGGGTTTCCAGTTTTCTGTCGGTTGCGGTGGATTGCTCTGCGAAGATTGTTCACAGCTCCTAACTTTGCAGATGTCGCATCATCTATATTCCTCACAGCCTGAGTTATTATTTGTTGAGGTGGTTCCTCCGTTGTCTCTGCCCTTTCGCGCATCACAGCTTGAACTTTACACATATCAACCTTTGCTATATCAGCATCATGGCTATGGTCGTTGGTTCTGTGGACCAGGTGTTCTCCCGTCACATTGTATCTTCGCCTTGCACTGATGATCATTCGTCTGTGTTCACACTCAAAGCATTCCTTCCCATCACTCAGATTCTTCTGCTTGACGTAACGAAATCCTTCGTGGTTGGTATGAACTCCATCTTTGAGGGTTATGAAAAGTCCCGAAACATATGCCATTTTATATAAAATTCCCTGACTGCACTGTAATTAACCACAAATCATTTGGTCAGATTACGTTATTAATTTGAGATCTCGTGGGGACAACTTTACTCAAGAAAGACTCAAAACAGACAGCTTGGGCCAATTCAATTCTAAAAGCAAACTCTTCCCTTACGAAAAAGTCCCATATGTGATTTGTTTTCACATATGTGAAATGACTATTCCCATATGTGAAACGGCTCTTCACATATGTAAAAACCTTTGCATTATGTGAATTTTATTTTCCCACATGTGATTTTCAGATTCCCATGTGTTAATATTCATTTACCACATGGGAAATTTCCATGGAATTATTTCACACGTGGGGATTTTTTTTCACATGTGGGAATTTCTTTTTTACTTACGAAATTACCACATGTGATTTTTCTACATGTGTTAGTTTTATTTTCACACATGGGAATTTTAAAATTACCATGTGCGATTTTTTCACACATAGTACTTCTGTTTTCTCAAGAAAATCACACATGTGATTTTCTTCACACATGTGATTTTCTTCACACATGGGATTTAAGTGAAATGGATCATTAAGAATGTAGTGACTTTTGAAAATGAAAATAACAAGCAATATATGACAAACTTTCCTTATAAGTGTGTTGGTTACAACCTACAGGCAGAGAGGTAAGCAGGTAGACGAGTTTGTTTTATTTACAAGGTCAAACATGAAGCTTTTACCGGCGGACAACTGGGGGGATGACAATTATGTTATAATTTGCAAATATTTAATAAACAACGCCATTTTTTATGAAAACAAATGCATAAGAAAATTACTTAACTACCATTTGAAATATGAGACAAAAAGTTGAAGTTGTGAATGTTCATGTTTCAGAATTGTCAAGGCGATAGTTTTATAAAATTGGTTTTGTCTGTACCAAAGAAGAGATACTTTTCTATTCATTGATATTCCCCAACCACCTAGAACTGTTAACCTTCTCGGCCTATTGGCTAAGATTAAAGCTGTTTATAATAATGTAAGGCTGCACCTGATGGTGGCCTTTCCTTCTACATCTGACACAAGTCAGGTGATGAAGAAAATAGCGAAAAACGGTGAACTAAGATTATGACCAATATTGGATTTACATGTAGGATTCACATATGGGATTTCAACAAAAATCCCATATGGGAATTTTTCACACATGGGAAAAAAGCGGCAAATTTCACACATGGCCTTATTTTCACATATGTGAAATAATTCCCACATGTGAAAAAAGAAATAACACATGGGAATTTTTCGTAAGGGTTTGTAACTGCTTACCGATTACTTCATTATTTGGACTATATAAATCATCACGAATGGCTTGGGATGCTTAACTCAAAATGCGTCACTCAAAACTAATTGGAATAAAGGTATTCTTCGTTGAAGTGTTAATTTGTCATTGATTAATCAGCCATCTGACAACTATTGATATTCTCGCTACCCATATTACTAATATCAGGGGATGAAACTCTCCCTCAAGGGTATTTACAATTCGGGGGCGGGGGTAAGTGTCCTAGTGGGTAAATGTCTGGGAGTAGAAGTCCTGGGGGGGGGGGGG
>NMRB01000593.1:281321-297627 GCA_002633025.1 Notospermus geniculatus
GGGGGGGTCCTAGGGAGGTAAGTGTCCACGGGGTAAGTATCCTATGGAGGTAAGTGTCCATGGGGTAAAAGTCATAGGGGGATGCCCTAGGGGGTAAATGTCCGGGGCTGAGTGTCCAGGGGGTAAATTTCCGGCGGATAAATGTCCTAGAATCGTCGTTTCTATTTTCGCTGGGTTGGACCTGCCAATACTTTTTTTAGCCAGAGTAAAGATAATCCCTGTTGTTCAGTAGTGTGTTCAACGGGGATTTTCTTTACTTTGGCTAAAAAAGTAATGGTAGGTCCAACCCTTTTTCGGTAAAAGCAAAACGCAGTAATTGGTGGGGGTGCACGAACTACTTACACATCGGTATGTCGCAGAATTTCCAGCGTTTTCTGGGGTTAGTTGTATAACACCAGGGTTCGATTTCATGGGTAGATCCAGGTGGGTTCCGGCAGAAATTTTGAGCATCGTAGAGAGTCTTGTCAGGAAGCAGTGATGCAGTTACTGGATGTCTGTGAGGTGTCTGGGTGTTCCAGAACTGACAGGTGTATTCCTCGACTGTTGTCCGCAGGGATCCTTTGTACTCACTGCCTTCTTTCGTCAGTCTGCATGTGGTCGGGTTCTTGATTAAAGCTGAAAAAGGTAATACATTTCCAAGAATGCAACGTATATGTACGTACTGGAGATTCATATCATGCCCACAAGTTCCTCCAGTTCAGGTTCAGCTTCAGGTTCAATCCCTCATACTAATAACTGTGTAAAGTCTAATTCTAAGTCAGCCCAATGCCCTATCATGTGTCTGTACTACCTCAAACTCGTACGCACAAACTCATGGAGAACTTCGCCAGTATTTCTGTTTCTCTCGCACCTCGAGTTGCCATGCAACAATCAGAACACTTGTTAGCCAACCTCTCCCCCAGGTTGGCAACAAGCCAGTAAAACTGACCACTATATATTTTGTCGTTGGAAAGTGTTAGGAACGAGGATGGTCAGCCATTCTATCAATTGCGATTGACCCACTACTCGCACCAGAGAAGGTAAGTGTACAGAAAAACTGACGTGGTATTTAGAAATGTTCAGATTTGTTGCAAATGTTAACGATCTATGATGAAAAACGAAAACTAACAGCGGTAGTCTGTCCACAAACACGAACATCCGGTTGGAAACCGCTTACCACAGCGAAGTTCGTCAAGGGTTTGTGTGAGCGTAGTCGGAGGGCGGAGCGATGTCACAACCCTTGGTAGCCACGATGAAGTCAACCTAACTTCAACATGGGCAAAATGCCAAACTTGAAAACGTACACAAGACAGTGGTAGATAATCCATGTCGCAGTTACCTAATGATGTAATTTGGTTTACTTTCCATCAGCCCATAGCTACCAAATCCAAGGTTGTGTTCAGTCAACTGGTAAATACTGTGGTTTGTGATTTAATCATTGTGTTCACTTCATGGTGTCTATCCATTACGTTTGCACCCCACAGAGGAAAAATCTGTTTCGGCACCTTCAAAACGCTCTTTGTGAGAAAACAAATGATCTGATGATTCCACTTGTATGATGACTGGGTTTTTATTATTTACCGCCTTTCAATATCCATGATGTTTGTATATATCATACAGTATGAGCTTTGCATGTTTGGTTCTGCCAATTTCCGTCCTCTGTTGTCCTGTTCCCCAATTCCGACTGCTACAGAAAGGAGCGGGAGGGAGGGAGTCCGACTCCGCCGCTCGCTCGGAGTAGGAATACCAGGTACCGGTAGTGAGAATCAAAGATGGCTGTCCGCATATCTGACGAGGCTGAATTTACCGAAGTTAAAACCGACAAAATAAACTGGTAGGAATCCTAAATTCACACATCTGAGACCAGAAATAATCCATGGTTATATCTGCACTAGCAATTACCCGTGCTCTGCACGGAGTGTGGGGTATAACATTTCCGGTAGTTCACTTGGACTTGGACATGGCAGTCAGTAGGCCTACACTTCGGTCACGTGCAGTAGTTTACCGCCATGACCGTGAGGCTCGTGTGCCTGAGGCTGAGTTTACATCTAGGCACACGCGATACGAACACGCAGGCGAACAAAGGTTTCATGGGGATGAATCCTTTGTTAAGCCATTGTTCGCCGGCGTGTTCGTGTGGGGTGTGCCTCGATGTAAACTCAGCCTGAGGCTAAGGCTAAGAATCCATTCACGCGATTTTCTTGCCACAGACGCTCGAATGCATTGTTTGTTTCCGCCACGTTGGTCGTGGACAAAGGATGCGACATCGCGCGGCACGAAAATCGCGTGAATGGATTCTTAGGCTAAGGGACACGCGTGCGTAGCTCCGCCAGATCCATGTACTGTATAGGCCTATTCATAATAACACGTTTTCTTGGGGCTTAACTTGATATAGGCCTGCTTTTTGCAAAGGCTGTGACATGTGCATGAGTGGAAGGCGTGCCCGGGAAGGCGTGTCGGCGTGTCATGAATCCGGCATGTCCGGTGGAAGTAGGCTACCGGTACCGTTTTCGGTGATCGCTTCCATCCACGATGCAGGATCGGACAGCTGATCACGTGACCAGCGTCACAACATGTCATTGCGTATGACGTCGCGATCATGACGCAAAGCCGGGTGGCCAAATGCATTGTTGACGTCAGCGTATTCGCCATGCATGGACCACTGCGTTACCGTGACGCTGCAAGGCAACGGCGGTGACGTGTTTCGACTGTGACGTCAGACTCGGTCGTCTTGTTTTGGGTGGAAAAAGTCGAACAAAAGTGTGATTGACGCGGACGTTATTGCTCCTCACGCAATTTGAATGCTGCCAAACACAACTTCAAGGTGAACACATGCCTACTGCGAAAAATGAAAGAAATCCGTCGAGCCGTTTCGGAGGAGTTTGTGTAAATCACAGAAATCGCCTTAGACTAATATAATATAGATATTAAAACGTCTTCAAAATCGTGTTTATGTGGTTTCAAACTTGTGTGGAAAAAGGAATTTCGAAGAGCAATGTTCTCATGTAATGCGCATGGGTAAAGACGCACCCTACACACGTAACCAAAAATTAGTACCAAGGAATAAAGATAGATGGCGTGCAAGAGCACAGGTTGGCAATAGCCAGTTAGCAGACGAAATTTGCTACCAATCCCAAACAAACGCCTTTCGAATGGGTGCAATTATGAGGTGTGAAGTCCAAATAATTGGTCTGGAATGTTTACTCAGCTTTCTGGCTAACGACAGTAATAACGAAAACCCCTTGCGTGTACAGTTTCAAAGTCATACAGTTGAACTGCAATTTCTTCACTATATCAAAAAAGTCTTTTAATTTTTGAAATGTGTTGAAAAATGACAATTTCATATCCTTTGAAATAGCAAGAAGGAGGGGGGAATCAAAATTGAACAGCCAATTCCTGGAATTCTGTGGCTCACTCCGGTAACTCTGAAAAGAGTAGCTTAGACTATTGGCACTAGGGGCTCTCCATTTCATCAACCTGTGGCCTGTGGCAGTGTAAACGTAATGTTGCACAGACCTGGTATGTTAAAGTTAGATTGACCAAACGCCATACACGATGGCCCGTATTCTAGAAGCCTCCTTAACTCTAAGGTCCACCTTAAGCTTTTGTATTCTGCCCTGCAAACAATAGCTAAAGGTAAACCTTAGAGTTAAGGAAGCTTCTAGAATACGGCCCGATGCATTTTTTTCCTACTAAATGTTTTGCAGGAATTTATTTTACCGTGTATGACGGGAAACATCGTCCCATTTTTGGCGTACCGGTAGGCTCCTATAGGAAAAAATCCACAAATAGGTTCTGTCCTATTTTTCTTGTAAAACAAAATGCTATAGGAAAAAATTCCTATCGTGTACGCCGTGGTAGCAGATTATTGTACAACTGACGCTTTGTGCCCTTTATCACCCTGTAATAGGTCAATCCTACAAAAAATATGCCCCCGTGACGGGGGTCATATTTTTCATCACACACACATTTACGCTTCAACATAATACTTCCTACGAAATAAATGGGATCATCTACGACGGGATGCGAAATATTTCCTTCCAATAAAATTGGTTGAGAAACCGTACGAAATATTCCGTAGGAAAAAATATATTGTGTACGGCGGCCTTTACAGTATTTTATTCCAGTGGACAAATGTGAACGGATCTTTCGAGGGAAGGGCTGACAACAGGCTGAACACACATCATAATTTACTTACGATTGATTCGGTTTGGTTGAGGGGGATTCTTGCCTGTCGATAGATGAATTACAGTCACTCAGAGTGAAAGCTATGATTATACAGCAAGCACAGCGTTTGTGCATCTACTCATTCGTCCAAATAATAGGGAGTTTGAGATCAGCAACTTATCACGGATCCTTATACGTATACGGATCGAAATGTACACAAAATTTGTCCTCGTTGTACAGAAATCTTTCCGTATACGTATAAGGATCAGTAATAAGTCGCTGATCTCAAACTCCCTATTACATTGTCAATCCCACGTACAGTTTATAAATGTATGTACATGTACGCCTCACAGAAATTAGCACGCCTTTCATGTCCGTGTCTCCATGCAAGTAGGCAGCGGAAACGGACAGACGAAACATATCGTCAACAGAATAATTAAGGCCTCACAGTATTGAATTTTACGACATTTTCAAAGTGTTAGGACTGTGCAGGCAGAGGTCTCATAGCCTCGTGATGGTCCCCAAAATGCTTCCCTGATACGTACCGGGTACCTACTTCAAAGAATCAAGACCTAGCTTTCAGCACAAAATGAAAAAGCTGCAGGCAGAGCTCTAACTCATTCAGAAAGATACATTTTACACCACTCTACGTCGGAGGACGTAAGCAATTTCTGAATTCAATACAGTGTGGCTTTAACTAAAGCACAATAGTGGCATACAAAATGACATGGACGTTTCAATGCTTTCACGTGTGCTTTGTCTTTTCTAAATTTTTTTCCCAGTGAGGTAAAACCAGTGATTGGTCTCGTGGCGTGCATGAACTACTTACACATTGGTATATCGCAGAAATCCCAGCGTTTTGTTGGGTCAGTTGTATAACACCAGGGTCTGTTTTCATGAGTACTTCCAGTTGGGTTCCGGCAGAAATTTTCAGCATCGTCCAAGGTCTTGTCAGGAATATCTAATGCAGTTACTGGATGGTTGTGAGGTTTCTTGGTGTTCCAGGACTGACAGGTGTATTTGCCGACTGTTGTCCGCAGGAATCCTTTGTACTCATTGCCCTCCTTTGTCAGCCTGCATGTGATCGGGTTCTTGATTAATGCTAAAAAAGGTAAAGCATTTCCAAGAATGTATGTACAAGAGGTTTGTATCATGCCCACCAGATGCTCCACCGACTGCCAAATCCAAGGAGGCCAAACCCTGTCATCGCGCGGATTGAATTTTTTAGTTCACATGCGACGTATTTTTGGCTCACCTCTGACGAGGCAACATCACATAAACAGACTGGGCCGTCACGCGGTACCGTGATTCGCGCTTTACCGTGACTTCCGTGGTGAAAAGAGGAAGTGGATCGAATGTGGCGCAACCGCACAACTGCACGCCGAGCATGGTGGGAATGGTGGTCGCGCTGCAACGTGATATCACGGAGCAGTTGAAGTCAACGTTTTACAATGGTTTACTTGTGAAGATTACAACAACAATCGCGGCTAACCGAGGCCACCCGAAGATAACAGACTTTAGCACGTCTAATTACAAAAAAGCGTCAATCGTTTAAAAAAAGCGTCATTTTGAAATGACCTGTCCAAATGCAATCTCTATCATCTTATCTACATACCTGAACTGAATTTCAGGCTTTGCAGGCGTTTATGGCGCCGAAAATGGCGTATAATGCAGGTAGGCATGGCAGGCCTGCCATTACGGCTGTCGAGGTAAATTTCGGTCTAAAATTGCCAGTAAAATCTTTAAACGTGAGTACGACACAGTGAATTCTTGCTTGTTTACTGACAAAAATTGTATAAATTTACGGTGAGAAGTTTCCGTCCCCTCCACGCAGGATTGTAGGCGTTTTCTGCCAAAACAAATATTGTATTTTGTACAGTCATTGCGCGGTTGTGCGCGACAAAGTCACGTGCACGTTTCCAATACGGTACCGCGTGACGGCCCAGTCTGATAAATCCCGGCTGTTTGATTTGACCCACTTTTCAAGGTCAAGGAGGTCAAAGTTCAAAATTGCAGTGTTTGTTGGCACATTTCGTGGCTATTTGGCATACATTTAGAGTGTTTTGATTTGGTGTGAAGATACTTTACATTCATTTCTCTAAGACCAGTGCATTATATCCTTATGCACCTCCCTCCGCTTTAATATGAATGAGGTCATAGGGCCTACTTTTAGTCCATTCAGGTTGATTGGTTCACACTCTCCATTGACCTGCTCTTGGAACAGTGTGGTCAAAATACTGGCCAAAATAGAAAAGCCACAAGCCACGCCCCGTATACTACAAGTTCTAAAGTCACCCCACCATGCGTGATCAATAAATCTAACAAAAGATGAATCAGTTCAGTCTAACTCAGTGTAACAGACATGGTGACCTTCTCTGCATCGGCGCACACAAGGACACAATACCCTGCCAATTGGTCAACCATATTCAACTGAAGGTAATGAGGGGTTGGACTTGACGCGAGGCCTGCATATCTGGCACTGGTCTTAGAGAAATGAATGTAAAGTATATCTAGCCGTCCACCAAATTTTGACCCAATTGGATTTAAATTTTGGCCGCCAGGAAGCCGTCTGGAAAAAACGACTTTGAACCATATCTCATAAATAGGAGTAAATAAGCCTACACTACACATGCACAATAGTACATTTGTAAACTTCATAATCAGGTGTGGTGACGCAGTGCATACAATATTCCATTGGTTTTGTCTTTTACAATTCAGGCGCGGATCCAGGTGGTGCACGCCCCCCCCCCCTACTTTCGGCCAACAATCTGTAAAATTGACAGGCATATAATTTCAGACAAAACATGTCCAAAACCGGGTCGCTGCCTGTAGGGGTTTGGGAATTGGGGTAATTGTTGTTTGGGTACCTTTGAGGGACTTTTTTGAGAGCAGAAGGAAATGAAACGCACCCCAGGAGTGTTTAACAAACTAGGCCCTAACATGGCCCACACCCGAATTAATCTTCCAAGAGCCGAGACTGACTTAACAGCACCTGGTGATTAAAATTGGAACTAACGGCCTGCCTTCTCTGGACCCAGAAGAGGCTGGAGGAAGGACAATGTGGCAAACAATACGGATCCAACGATCCTGTCTGTGAAAACAAACGAACAAACAAAACTGCAAAAACCAGAGACTTGGACTACACTTGAACTAATGTTTTAGATTTATGATTTCATGTTCTGTTGCTACTCATTCTGATATTTAGATAGCTAGATACTAAAGGACATCGATAACGAAGCGATTCCAACATTAATATCAGTTGTTGGTCACATCATCATCAAAATGGCAGCGCAGGTGATCTGGTTTTCGTGCCCATAATCGCCAGTCGGCAAGATCCATATCAAGTGATATAAAAGGAATACCGGTACCCATAAAGTGAACGTCAAGTCTGCTTCCTTGAAAACAAAATTATAGCCATCAGTCTCGGGTTCAAATCAAAGAGTAATAAACACGTTTTATATCTCGAAGTCGCCGCTTGGAAAATTTCGTGATTCTCTGCCACCATTTTGTTTGTACTGTATCACATGACTACATCAAAGCAATCTCGCGCAAAACAGCCGAACAAAGAAGAGGTACCTCTACACCAGGCTCATGTGAAAATGATTTCGGGGTGCAAGACTAATCTTGATATTGCATCACTCGCAAAAATAGAAAAAAAACAACAATGTGCATGCGCGACCATGAATATTCTCGCATTTTAAAGTAAAAATTTGTTTTAAGCAAAAAAAGCCGAAACATATAATGAATAACGAAGAAGCGAAACCATTTATTTTTATTGTGTGCTCATACTGCGTGAACACACTCATGATTAGAAAGTTTGATTCTGAGTATAAGTGACGTGCAGGTTTCGAGAATGCCAAAATGCCAAAAATGTTCCAAAATTAGTGAGGAGACTTTGCAGCTCCCCAATACCACTAATTACGACTCAGAGTTAGATCTGGGCCCGTATGCATAGAGGTGGAATAAGCTTATTTCAGGTATAACCTAACGTTATAACGTGAAGCTATACCTGGAATAAGCTTATTCCACCTTTATGCATACGGGCCCTGGTGTTTACCAACCGGGCTCCTTCTGCCACTATTGACTTAGTTGATGTCATTGATAACTACTGGTCAGATCATAAAATAGTGTACTCTGCTTTATCATATGCACTAATCCTTCACCATTCAGTGCATCACCAGGATATTCACACTTCATACTCTGTCACAGAGGTGAGCACAATGGCCCTGGCCATTTCATGGTTATTGAAATACGAAGTGTTAAAGTTCGATGTCGCGCCGACATTTTTTGACGTGAAAATTTGATTTATTCGTCAAATCAAAACTATTAAATATTAGGGTGAAGATTAATTTGGGGGTCATTTTTGGAGCACCGGATGCATCACGACCAGGGCAGTCAGCGTTCTTCATCTACCCGAGAAACATAAACAGGTTTATTGGCCCGTATTCTAGAAGCCTCCTTAAGTCTAAGGTCCACTTTAAGCTTTTGTATTCTGCCCTGCAAATAATAGCTAAAGGTATACCTTAGAGTTAAAGCTGAACTTAATAGATATAAACCCCAAGCGGCAGATGCAGAAATTACGAACAGTCACAAGGCACTTCCAAACTACCTCTGAAAACGATACACCCTCTCGGACGGTCACAGTTGGTTTCACTAGCCACCACGCTCTTGACCAGTAAAGATCTCAGCACAGCTGCCAAATGAGAAAAAACGAAAAATAATCTGTGATGGCACCGAGATTCGAACCTACAGCCCCCTGATCAATTCACCAACCTCTTTCTGTACGCGCCACGAAGACTGCTTGCATACAACGACGCCGATCTACAATAAAGCCGCTATGGTTTTGAAGATCTCCATGAGGAAATAAAGCGATCGGAATTGTCGTAATGCACGCAAGCAGTCTTCGTGGCGCGTACAAAAAGAGGTTGGCGAATCGATCAGAGGGTTGTGGGTTCGAATCTCGGTGCCATCACAGATTATTTTTCGTTTTTTCTCCTTTGGCAGCTGTGCCGAGATCTTTACTGTTCAAGAGCGTGGTGGCAAGTGAAACCAACTGTGACCGTCCGAGAGGGTGTATCGTTTTCAGAGGTAGTTTGGAAGTGCCTTGTGGCTGTTCGTAATTTCTACCTCTGCCGCTTGGGGTTTATATCTATTAAGTTCAGCTTTAAGGAAGCTTCTAGAATACGGCCCATTGTTTCCATTTTCTGCGTTATTTGCGCTGAAGGTAGTAAGTTGTCACCATTTATTGCGCAAACCAGTATCCAAGAATTATGTTAAATCCCCACTGCATTCAATTCAGAAAGTGTTTGCGTTCGCCGACGTTAGTTTAGCGTGAAATGTACTATGTTCCATCTCAATACATTCATGAATAGAAAATTGAACGTTTTCCCTACTCACCCTTGCGTTTAGCATGAATATCTTGTATGCCTAAGGAATGCAAGTGATAGTAAAACTAAGGTCAATTAACACTTCTATGATAATAAAACATTATGTCAGCAGATTACCATGCAGTAGTTGTTTTCCCTCATTTTTTAGAACATTCAAAAATCCATTTTGTGATGGTGGGCAAACCTTTCGTAAGTTGGCTGTCATAGCATGTTATCTCTAACAAAAGAAATGAGATTGATGAGACGGATGGCCGAATCATCTTTTGCTGTTTACAACGTCATCTCTTCCTCCCCTCCCTCCACCCTTACAGACCCCACAGTTCGGACCTCCCGAGAAGAAACAGTCTACAAATTCTTACCCTGGAGAAGGACCACCACAACCAAAATTGCCAGCAAGTGGAAGGAAATCATGATGGCCGAATAAACTGAAGAGGGATACAATACAATGGATGTCTTTCTTTGGTCTTTGATTGGAAGGTGATATCAAGTCACTGAAAAAAAATATATTTAAAAATCGCTCTGTCTGTGTATGTTTACCTGAAATGAGAAACATTGCCTGGGAAAGCATGAAGGAAAGAAAACGATAACCAGGCGAAAAGTGGCGGAAAGAAAAACAATAAGCACAAAATTCGGCATAAAAAATGAGTTGAGAAAAAGTAATGGGACTTTGTGATTAATGTACACGTCTTATTCTGATGACGGGAAAATATGTGAGAGTGATATTCCCTACTTGTGGCACAAAAATAACTGAAAGAAATTTTGTTTCAGATTTGGATACAAAGAAGAGAATAAAATCTTACCTTGGTCAGACAGCACAGAAACTTTCTCTCCTGGTAAGTCCCTGCAAGTGAGGAGGCCTCGGCCTTGGTGGCTACACAATGCACTGGCCTGCTCTGTGGCATTCCAGAAATAGGCTGGGGACAACACTATAGCCTATACATGTATACTCTAAACTCCCACTTACCTGTCCCATTCCTGAACTCAGAAAAAAATTACTAAACTCCTAAGTTGAAGATAACGGAGTGGGGGTATGGTCAGAAATAGTAATGTCCTGTCCACTTACTTGTCCCAATCCCCAGCCTGGCATTAGCGTGCGATATCTTCAACTTAGGATTTGGTCATTTTTTCCGAGTTCTGGAATGGGACAGGTAAGTGGGAATTTAGAGTAAATAGATAAGATAATAAGATACAAGACAAGCCTAACGGCAAGAACGGTTCGCTGGCATGAGGCCGAGGGGCATTGTAAATATCAGTCCATTAGGTTTCTGGGCCCCCTTTACTCTGGTGGCAGAAATAGCCAGCACTTAAAAAATGAATGTTTATTGACCGACAAATAGGATTACTTTGCGGTGGCTAAGCTGTTAGGATCTTGCAGTGAACAGCTTTTACCCCACTGAGGTCAGTGTTGACATAGGGCGATTCCATATGGTGTCGTACGGGACATTTAGACACTATTTTGGGTTCTCTTGGAGCCAATGAAAGCGATACAGAATAGCCGAAATGGGGATAAGGACCTTTGTTGACAGTAGTTTATCTTGAACCTACTTCGAGGAAAAATTAATGTTTGGTAACCAAACTAATTAAGAAAATGCTTGGTGTTGTAGGGGACACTTTTGCGGACATGACTTTTGGGTAGGTAAGGAAAATACTGCAAAGTCTGTGAATTGGCTGAGATATTCCAAATGTTATATGCATGGAATTGAGGCCCAGTAAATATCCCAGCGCAGTGATATATAGGCTGACATTTCATTCTGGACTTCCTGTACAGCATCAGGCAAGTAAAAGTCTGGTGTCGTACGGGACAATTCAAGAGGTGTCGTATGGGACTGATTTTTCCCAATGCATTGAAGTGAGTGAATCCAGCTGATATTTATTCACCTAGTTTGAAATTCATTTTCTAAATAGAAAAGGACGAAATACAACCATAAATTTCAATGTCTATTTCCTTTATTCAATAAGAAATAAACAGTCTGTCTCAGAAACTATGTAAAAAATAAAACTCTGTGCTATCCAGCAATTTATGACAGTGATGATAAAAAATACTCTGGTAAAAACAACAAGTAAATGTATCAGCAACAATCAACAACAAAACTCTGCTATACTGTGCAAGTATCTGTCATCCCAGAAACATGTGATCCCCTCAACAAAAGTGCATACGGAATGTCATTCTACGTTGTGAGATACTTTTTCGATGTTTCACTTCTGACGAGACGAAAAGTATCTCTACTGTATGAAGAATACCGCCATCTTGGATGGATATTCATCCGCGTCAGGAGCACTACTTAATACGTACTGCGCATGCGTAGACTGATTTCCGGGAACATGGCGGCTATTGGTTGTTTCTCGCATAAATCTACAAAAATACATCAATAACTGGGACTTTGTGATGCTATTCGTGGTATTATACTTTAATATCGTGTATGTATTGAAAGTGGTGTTGAAATGAGCAGCTGAGACTTAGACCTAGGCTACCGGTAAGGTAGCTTTGGGCCTATAAAACATGAAAATGTTCATCATCAATAATGCACACTGGCATGCATGCAACTATACTGCATGCATGCATGCATGCAGGCATGCAGCAGCACTGCACATAGGCATTATAGGCCTAGGCCTATGCTGCACTGCATTGCATGCACCAAGTACAGTCTAGTATAATACTACCATCCCCGTGAATACAGGATTCCGGGACCGGATTAGGCACTCACTAGCAATCCCCCTCATATAATCTCATGTTGAGCATGTTGAGTGTTTTACCCACCCAGCTATTAGCTAGCCTACATTTGTATTTATTTTCAGCTGATCAGGTGCTGTTCTGCCACCACCATCATCATCATGTTACCGTTCAGTCCGTTGTCATCCAACACTGACACTGTCACACCAGTAAAACAAGTTATTAATCCCCACCTGTTGCAGTCTATGTGTTGTTTTTGTACTTGTGAGGCAGGTGGTGTATTTAAGAAAGACAAATTTGTAGCTGTGTCTGGTGAATGTGAGGCAACAGTTGAGAATGCATTGGGGTTTTCAGCACTGTTGAATACCTATACTTTCTTTGATCCAAATGATATATCATACGTATCAAAGTACCTGATGATTTGCAAGCCATGCCTCCGTCAGTGTGAAGACTACAACAAGTTCAGTACAATGGCATCTACTAACTTGGCAACTGTTATCAGAGATAGTGGTTACACTCGAAAAAAGCGGCTTGCTAAAAGTCCACTTGTCAACCCATCAAGAGTGACACTGTTGGAAGCAGATACATCGATCGGGGACAAGAAAGAGAACATGCATGAGGAACATGGAGTTTCTTCTCGGCAGAAAATTGTGAAAAGAATCACATTCAGTACTCCTTCCAAAAAAAAGCGAAGAGAAACTGTAGTCCAACAGGTTGAACGTTCAGTTCAGTTATTGGAATTAAAAAGAGAGGTCACCAAACTGAAAAAGGAGAAGAAGCTGGGAGAAGAGAGATCATCATCTACCTCAAGGAAGGACCACTCCTATAGTAAAGATTCAATTTATCAGAGTGAAGTAAAGGAGTCATTGGATGTTTCTGTGCTTTCACAGCTGTTCACCAGTGGTCAAAAGCTGGTGAGCACATGTAGTCCAGACATTGTTTCTGAAGTATCGCTTCTACACAAAGGGACAGCTTCTTCATTTAAAAGAAAAGTTCAAGATCTGGAGTCGCCAAGCTTGTTCCAAAGCATTGTGCTGGAGATGTTTGAGCAGCACCCTTTGCTTGCTTCACTTTTTGCTTGTGCCCTTGGTGAGTACATGTCATGATGTAAAATCATTATGGATAAAGTACTAAATCTTTGAATTTGGCTAGTGGCGGTGATGTATATTCAGTAAATGTTTTGAAGGTTTTGTATCAGAATTATTAAGATGAAATATAATTCCAAATTCCAGGTGATAAAATCAGTGTTGAATCTAAGGTAGCTACTCTTGCAACCATTTTCGGCATTGTTTTACATTGTCATAATGAAAGAGCGCTGGCTGTTCAACGTGTGTACACCTCTCTAGCTATTCGTTACCATGCAGATGACAAGGTACACATTATGTAGAATTTGCCATTATTTGGAATACTGTTTTGTTTTGTTCAAAATAAGTTAACACATAGCTGCTTTCACATGCGGGAGATCCACAGCCTCCTATTAAGCTTAAACAGGCTCAAAAGGGGCAACTGGCTTCCTTAAATGTCAGCTCATGCCAAGCAGCTTCCGCCACTTCACTCATTTGCATGCATGCTGCTTAAAATTTTAAAATCTTATGGTTTCCTTTTTTGTCAACCTGCTTCAATGTGTATAAATAGTAAGACACTGACAGGTCCATCTCTACGAGAACATTGTGANCCTTTATTCAATAAGAAATAAACAGTCTGTCTCAGAAACTATGTAAAAAATAAAACTCTGTGCTATCCAGCAATTTATGACAGTGATGATAAAAAATACTCTGGTAAAAACAACAAGTAAATGTATCAGCAACAATCAAAACAAAACTCTGCTATACTGTGCAAGTATCTGTCATCCCAGAAACATGTGATCCCCTCAACAAAAGTGCATACGGAATGTATGAAAGGAGCTGTTCAAACCTGCTTTCACCAAAGAAAACTTACATGTAACTAATTCATATTAGGGCAGTTCTGTCTCAGCTTCAGTCACACGGGGTTTAGGGCATCAAACCAAAACTTGCACCCGTATGTAGGCCTGTACACAACAACATGCATTTTTTGTATGCCCTTTACTGCTGGTGGGTCGACAGCCCAAGGCTTTACCTTACAGATGAAATCACCTACTAGTATCTCAGCATCGGAGATGTGGGAAACAGGGGCCATATGCATAAAACTTCCTTACGTTAAGTGTAAAACTTCCCCTTAAAGTCTAAGGATTTCACTTTACCAAGTGCCATACTTAAGGTGTATGCATAAAACAAACTAAGGGCATACTCAGCTAAGGGCAACCGTTAACTAAAGTATTTCCAGGAATTGTGGTGTCAGCCAATGAAATTTCAGTATTCCAAGGGGTTTCCCAGATTTCTTGAGTGTTATACTTAAGGAAGGTTTCTCAACTGTAGGCTGCATGTACATGAACATGACTGCAGGCAATGCTGTAATGCACATTTTAGTATGTTAGGAACTGTGTAAAGTGGCTATTAACGGTGGTAAACAAAAAAGAGGTTACCAAATTGGTAGGACAGAAAGAGGATACATGGTCTGTTAAATCAAAATCCTTGGCACAGTTCAATGTTATCCCACCCTAGCCTAGCACATAATTTCCCCGGCCTATTTGGCTAGCATGCATTAAAAAACAGCATGGATGGCATATTCCAACCTGTGCCTGCCACAACTGTGAAGTTAAGGAGTCAGTTAAGGGAACTTTCACCACACTTAGAGTTAAGGGTGATTTTGAGGCTTTCACTATTCCAAAGTAGCTTTCTGCATCTCCCTTAAGTTAAGATTTCCACTTTAGTGGTGGTTTGAGGGAATCTCTTGGGATTTTCATACTTAAGTAGTTTTATGCATATGGCCCCTGGTGCTTGCCATCAGTTTCTTGGCTAAATTGGCAAAATCAAGAGAAGACTGCACCACGGGGGAATCTGGACCCATACTTAAAGTTGTTGTTCTCACTAAACTCTTTGCTCTACCACCAACTCCATCCACAATACATTTGCTATGTGGCAAAATATTTCCATATGAAGGTTTTGTTGTACTTTTGCCCCCGTATTTCCAGCAAGTGACCGTGAATCTATTTTTGAACTCTGAGGATGGCCCATCCGACCAAATGATTTCGGCGCCTCCCGTATTAGGGATAATAGCGTGGAGATGTTCATAAAATGAACAGAATGATAAATGAGACTGTGCTTTTACCCTTGTCCTTACTGTCCGAGCATATCAGGAAGGTGTCCGTGTTTCCATCTTGGAATACAGCAGCCGTTAGACGGGTGGCACCATCTGTACTCCACAGCGCATTTTGTACCTCATTTTGATATTCACAATTTTAAAGTTGCGAAATCAATCTGTAAAACACGAGCACCACTACTTTTGTCTACCTCGAAGGCTTCAGCTTCTATTCTTTTTGTGTGCACATGATGAACAACTTTGTCCATATCATTTTGCAAAATCTCCAGGACATCCTCTGCACATCCTTCCTTCAAAATCATCCGCAATACCTTTCTTTCTCCTTGTTCAACGAAGTCCCACTCGTACCATGTCACATCTTTTTCAGGGTTTTCTATGGTCATCTTGGTTCCTCCTCTGCAGTCCTATCACCGAAATGTGTAGTGTATACAAAACCAGCCATGGGCGCAGCCATCTTTGCGGCAATGCATTATGTCCATAAAGTAGCCAGGACTCTGTATAAGAATGCGAAAAAATTGTCAAATATTTCCTAAAATCTCTGGTAGTGCTGGTGGTAGTGTTATGGACATTCAGGCGTGCCATAAACGGCGTTGCCTTCGAAGGGATAAAACACACCGTGTATGATCAGTTTGCGTGCCGCCGTAATTTTTCGCTCTGTTTCTGTGCCGCCGCTCCCGGCTACTTGTGCCGCCGTTCTAAAAATGGCCGGCATCGCTCTCCGTGCGGATACATGTCTCGGTAACGAAGCTGATATGGACCCACATTCACGGTAAGGCATGCTCTGAATAGGCCCAGTTGGTGACCAAGATGATCATCTATCTGTCACGTTAGCCTCGTCAGCAACAGAAACCCAGTTTGCTCGATCGAAGCGTTACAAAATGAAGTGACCCGTTCCGGACTGACAAAAAGACACCAGTTCGGG
>NMRB01000593.1:297786-319898 GCA_002633025.1 Notospermus geniculatus
GCCCACTTTCATGACTTCTAAAATCAGGAGACCGAAACCTGTGCTTCTGGGTCCATATTCATAAAACTACTTAAGTCTAAGTGTGATACTTATCTTTTGTGCTGAACAAAGGATAAGTGTCACACTTAGACTTAAGTAGTTTTATGAATATGGGCCCTGGTATGTAGGGTTAGCCCAAGTGCTGATCTTCTCCTCTTCTCCTTGCTGATCTTCTCCTCCATTTTCCTGAAAAGAAAGAAATGTCATTAACATGTGCCCAAGACACTACCTCTCCATGCTATAAAGGGTCTCAGTATCGAGACCAGGCTCATGGCGAATAATTCCTTCCCATTTGGGCTAGGATGCATTTGATGGAACCAAGAGCATTCACAAAATACCTGCCAAAAAATGTTTTTGTCATCGTTTTAAATTTTGAAGAAGACCATCTCTGCATTAGCCTACTAAGACATGACGATGATTAAAGGAAAGGTAAACCCTGGGATTTTAGAGTGTGTATAGAACCATTAAGTATAAAAAGAAAACTATGCAAGTTATCAGCCATGTACACTGAACCTACATATAGTTTTTTAGTGATAAAAAATCGGCAGCCCGTTTCGCTGGGTTCGCGTTTTCTCTCAACCGGAAGTGACGAGTGCGCCACCCAAACAATAGCAGGCCTATACACACACATACATCATGTACATACACACAGGCCTACATACGCACATGATGCACTTCGCTGAACAGCTTGATTGTGCATAGTGCGAGTTTTCGTTTTCTGTCAAATGGCAGCGATTAAATCTGCGAAATGGAATACCGCAGTCACTGATCAATTTGATCCCCATCCGCGGCATGCAAACAATGCAACAAAGCCGCCATGATGGTATTGTATGGGTGGGCAAAACGTCATAATCGCGCTAGTCCTCGCGAGAGACGGCAGTAATTAGACATAAATGGCGGTCTTCATGAATTGGCTAAAAACATCAAAATTGCTCAATTTATTCTTATACGGCGTATTATCAGTAGTTTTTTCAGGGCATAAACGTTTATCTATATACAGAAAACCTACAGAACGAAGGTTTTGACCAGGGTTTACCTTTCCTTTAATGTGAATACATTTCCCACCTTAGTTCGGCAGGGAGGCTGGAGAATCATGGGAATACAACTTGAGCGAGGATCGGCGGCACGGCGTAGCCATCTCGGCGGCACGCCCACCGCGGATAATAGATGATCATCTTGGTCACCAACTGGGCCTATTCAGAGCATGCCTTACCGTGAATGTGGGTCCATATCAGCTTCGTTACCGAGACATGTAACCGCACGGAGAGCGATGCCGGCCATTTTTAGAACGGCGGCACAAGTAGCCGGGAGCGGCGGCACAGAAACAGAGCGAAAAATTACGGCGGCACGCAAACTGATCATACACGGTGAAACAAGCATTTTTCTATCAGGCCCACAAACGTTGCTTGATAAAGAAGCTTTTAAACCAGCCGACATGATACATTCTTAGCGGCCTGGTCCCAATAAGGAGTTTGTTTTATTTCAATCACGCATTACTTCTAGTATCCGCGCGACAGCAACTTCAACTTTGTTGCGAGCATAGCTATACTTAGTAACTATGCAATGATGTCATTGCCAAATGTATTCATTGCCTACCAAAAAAGCTGTCGGTTTTCATGTGAACTCGACAATGACAAAATTACGCTGGCCTAGCCCACATCAATCATTATTCATAGGCTCAATCGGCGTATTGTGTACGAGTGACACAAGGCCTTAGCGCCTTTTCAGTCATCCAACTTTCGTCCACTGACAACGCCTTACCGACATGCACAAGTAATCATGTGAGCCAACCAGCGGATTGGGGTGGATCCTAATCAACCCGTCATGAGTGCCTTTCTCCATTTCTGTCTGAATTTGCTCAACATATGTCACTGTCCCCATCGTATTTCAGGTTAAACCAGCTTGGATATCCAGGAACTGTTGAGATGACCGTGGCCTTGTAAACTGTGAGCACTCCCTCTTCAGATTCTTCATTTTTGTCATCTTTTTTGATAAGCTTGTGCTCAACCCTTCTACCCAAGAGAAAGGACGCTTTTGACTGCTCCTGATGAGACAATGGCAACCTGCATGCTAGCTCAATCAAATGGAGGACACTTCCTTTCAATTCCTGCCATGACAAGTTGCGTCCCTTTCCGTTCTCTGCCTTCTCAGAAAATATAAAGTACTTCTGGTCAGCCAGCTGTTGTAAGATCTGTTCCCGGAGGCGCAGTTGTGCTTCCAGAGAATCAAGCTTCTCCCCTTTCCCTTTAATGTTCTTTACTGCTTCTTCAAGTTGCTGCCTGGTTTGGTACAGTCCATAATACAGTACATCTTTGAAGATGTGTTCAGTTTCTTTCATTTTCTTTCCTCTCTGTTGTTCCTCTTCCTCCTGATTGTTACGCTGATTCTCAGACCTCTGTCTTAATATCTCGGTACGCCTTTCCTTATAAGAGAACTCAATCTGCGCCAGGGTGAAGGCGAAACGTGTCAAAAACGAACGGCTTTTCGGCTCGGCGATGGGCTGAGTAAAAACAATAGACCATATCCACGGAGTGTGGATATGGTCTAAAAAGTGTGCAAGTGAGGGTGCAGATGCTCTCCACCCAGCCTTATTGGCCGGGGCTCAATACCTCATTCCATTTCAGGAGAAATTACCCTGTGCAAAGAACGTCTAAATAACCTTAATATTCTCGGCCACACCCGCGAGAACAGAGCGTAGGTGCATTGAATCAACATATCCATCCCCACACCCCGTATACTTTGTGTAGCCTACAAGACTGTCTTTGGATATCTCGATGGATCCTCTCTCATCACTGTCAGTATAGGCAGGAGAACATATTCAGCACCAAACTGACTGGTGCTTTTCCACCATTTCTTGGTGGTCTTCGCTGAACGGCGAACGTGACATTTGGCCTGTTCATACTCGATGAAATAATGATCGTGCCCTAAATATTTAAGGTCTGACAGATTTCTTTCCCCATTTTCACAGTACCTGTTGCAGTCAAAGCCAGCATCTTTGCTTCACGGAATGATGATCTCGTGCTCTTCAGTTTCATGAAACTGGGACGGAACTCTGGCCCCCACTGCTACACACAATGTGCCTCGTCAATGACAGTGTGGATGACGTTGTTATTAAACTTTTTCTTTAAAATGTGATGAAAATTGTCCCATTTTTCATGCACATTTCCTTGAATAACACAGAATAGGGCAAATATTTTTCAGTAGTTTTTTCACCTGAGTCTTAGAACTCTTCTCAGATTCGTGGTAAATTTGTTTTCATGAAAAACTTCAAGATTTCAAAAATCTCATTTTCAATGATATTTTGAAACAGTGATACCTGCATGATATTTTCATTTTTTCCTTGAAATAATGCTCTTGGGCATATACAGGAAATGTTGATGGGCCATATATCTGAGCTAGAAGCTAAAATTATGCATCACTTCCTGTACAGTGTTTTAAAAAATGTCCATTTATTTTTTGGCACATATGCACATGTACTCTGTGTTCTGAAACTTAATCATTCTTTCAGCATCTTTCCAATCCCGCACAGCACTTGTGCTCAAATCCCTTCCTCCTCTGGTGACAGTGGTTTAGGTGGTCTACTACTACCGGTAGTTGGCTTCTTGCCTAAATCCAATCCATCAATGCGGGGTGCCTTCGGATGCACTGCTGATATTGTGCAGCTGGGCTCTTCATCGCTCTCTAAATCAGGAAATTGAGACTGCAATCGAGTCAAAGCTCTGATAAAGATAAAGAAGATCGCGTGACATTTCCAAATAATGTTGAAATGGGAACTTTAGGCATGAGAGCAACTCTCAGATCAGTACTCGTTCAGTGACAGTAGTCAGAGGAAACCAGACAGAGCAAAGAGAAAATTTCAAACTGAGTTGCCCACTCTACGACACCATTATGAGAACTGGATCCAATCTTGCTACTGGGAATCAAATATGGAATCTAGGAATGGCAGACTGCACTGATGCTTCCATTGCATCACCCATTGAGGAATGATCCCTATCTTAGTAATCAGCTGTGTGATGACAGACGACGTGTCTGAATCAGTGAAATGAAACTCACGACAGGTAATATATCGTACTGTAAGAACACTAAACACATGTAATAGGGATGTACTACATGTCGGTTCTCAAAAAAACTGTCAGTGTTACTGAGACTATACATTAATTCCTCTTTGCAAAGAGCAGGGCCATGCTTAGCTGGAACATCTTGGTGAAAAGCTGATTTTAAACTCGACATTGGCTTGCTAGCCAATTTGAAGACCGTCCAAATAGTGTCAGCCAGGAAATTTTCCTATGGGGAGCTGTCAGTCATTCTCATGGATTAGCCACAGAAGCTATAAAAGAGTCGCTCACCAGTACAGATGGCCTTCAAGAGAGTGATCCATGTCTGTCGGGCGATTCACTCTTGTTATTCCAAGTCCACAGAGGCAGGAAACTCCAAAGAAGTGTCAGACTCAAGAGGATTCCAACTTTGGGGGGGGGGGTACTGTTTCTGCCAGCTTCTACTTTTTAACCTGACAATTACACTAACTGTTCAACTGTTTGTTCATGTTTGTTAGTTGTAGGCTATCAAGTCCAGACAAAGGAATCTTTGGGGGGATTTTTGTTTTCTTTTAGGAATTTTTGCCCATGGTATCACGCTGAGAAGGAAATAAGTAGCAACAAGAAATGTGTATTAAGAAATAAAGTATATATTTCCGAAAATAAAGTTTCCATTTAGTATTGGTACTATACAACGATTTTCCTGCGCAGCAAGATCACTGTCCACTGAAAGCAGAACACGAAGTGGTGAGTGGCAATGCTGGTCTGCATTGAGGACAGTTCTGACAGGGTAAAAAACGGACTAAAAGAAAACAAACAGCATGTGTGGAGTCCAATACATATCCCATACATTAGCCTCTTGATAACGCGAAAAAACTGTCTTTCAACATAAGCAGAGGAAACCAATATTAATGACGGGGAAACCAATATTAATGACGAAATGACCCAGATTTGGATACTGATCCCCCTTTTCCTTGAGTAGGCCTATCACGGCCCAGAAATGTAGGTGTTTCATGTTGCGCAAATCTGGGTTCCTCGAGATGTGAATCTTGAAGTGCATCCATTCCTCTTCAATTATATCAAGTTGACAGCCTTGTTTTTGCAAGAGGTCATGGCGAAATGTATTATGCAAATTAAAATCGCCCATCATCATTTATTCCACTGGGCATCTCCATAAGAAGTTTTCAACAACATTGTTATTTATCATGACATGATAGTTAAGTGCTTGCATGGGTTCCTCACTCACATGTGATCAGATAATGTACTGCATGAAATGCAGACTTCACCTGGAAATCAAACATGTTTCAGAATGATGAACTCTTTCAAAACGCTGAATAAAATAAAACAAGAAAAGGACATCGGAGCGATGTCAATGGTTTCCGATGGTGTAGAGAGAATGAAAGCGGCACATGTATTGTATTGTTGATTATGGGATGTGCTGCTAGTTGTGGAAGTATCCTAGGAACCGGTATGCTACCATGGCCATCGATGGCTGAAGCTGCTTTTCCACGAGACGTTTGCGGACGCGGTTTCGGTGGCGGGAGCAGGTGTGGGTGGAAATGCTGAAGGGAAATAGTACGTTGGATAGATTTTTTCCACTCGCGCCCGCGAACTCCTCGCGGAAAACGAGACGTTTGCGGACGCGGTTTCAGTAGCGGGAGCGGATGCGGGTGAAACTGCCCATGGAAATACGTTGGATCGATTTTTTCCAGCTACGTCTGCATCCTATTCTGCGCCCGCGAACGCCTCGTGGAGAAGCAGTGTTACGATGCATTAGGTGCAAATCGATGGGTTCAAAAAGTCCTGTCCTGTTTGTTAGGAGAATAGACAAGCGGTTACAATTTCAGCACCGTACCCAGGGCTTGACGCAACGACCCGAACCGCTGCGTAGCCGTGACAACCGGAAGCGAGCAAGCAGCTTTGGTGGCAATCTGGTCCCGCGAGATTTCATTCGAGACCTGATTTGTACGTCAGGTTGAGGGTCTGTCTCAGACATTCGGAACGACCTGAGGCGAAATGCTTATCTGTCCATTGGGCGGCGCATTTCACCTCGGAGACATGTCCAAGGCACCCGTATTGTTCGTCCTCAAACCCACGTGACCGACCGTGGAACTATTTTGGCAGAAATTTGGCCTGTTACAGCGGTCAACCTTATTTTCTGGATAGCTTGAGGCATATTATATATAAACGTGCCAGTATCTCACCCAATCTGCCAATGAGGACCCTAGCTCACTGCCTCAATTAGGTGTCACCAGTGGTTAAATCTATTGAAATGAAGAAACTGGCAACTCGGTCCTGATGAATTTCCCACACAAAAGTCGTCCATTGTATAGGACCGAGTTTCGGTGTGCTGCCCTTTATTGTAGCTAGGATGCCCATTATTTATCCAACAACGCAACTTCTTTGTGTGACGTAGTTAAAGCTGAACTTAATAGATATAAACCCCAAGCGGCAGAGGTAGAAATTACGAACAGCCGCAAGGCACTTTCGAACTACCTCTGAAAACGGTACACCCTCTCGAACGGTCACAGTTGGTTTCACTTGCCACCAGGCTCTTCAACAGCAAAGATCTCAGCCAGCATGGCTGTCAAACGAGAAAAAAGGAAAAATAACCCGTGATGGTACCGAGATTCGAACCCACAACCCTCTGATCGATTCGCCAACCTCTTTCTGTACGCACCACGAAGACTGCTTGTTTGCACGACGAGTTCCGATCCCTTTATTACCTCGTGGAGTTCTTCAAAACCGCAGCACCTTTTATTGTAGATCGGCGTCGTTGTATGGATGTAGTCACAGTGGCGCAAATAGAAAGAGGTTGGGGAATCGATCGGAGGGTTGTGGGTTCGAATCTCAGATTCGTCAGATTAATTTTCGTTTTTTCTCATTTGGCAGCTGTGCCGAGATCTTTCCTCATCGGGAGCGTGTTTGCAAGTGAAACCAACTGTGCCCGTCCGAGAGGGTGTATCGTTTTCAGAGGTAGTTTGGAAGTGCCTTGTGGCTGTTCGTAATTTCTACCTCTGCCGCTTGGGGTTTATATCTAATTAAGTTCAGCTTTAATTTGTGCGTAGTGTTTTGGAGGTGTGAGGAGGGGCCGGTCCCAAACCCGCAGAAACTGAAGGCAATCCTTCCGTGTTGAAGATGTCTGCCTTGGAATTGTGTCCGAGGGGAAATGGAAAGGGGTCTACGGAAGGGGGTCTACGGAAATTGCCGAGCAGTTCCCTTTGGAAGCTCCGATTGTGTTTCACAGTGAACGAGGCTATGCACTGACGTCATCAAATGACGTCATCAATAGCTATGGTAGGTCCTAGGAAGCAGACCGGTGGAACGTTGTTCACAGAGGCCCGTGTGCCAGTGTGGTAATACAATAGATTACCCGATTAAGCGGCGACTTATGGTCGACACAGAAAAGGCCACCGTCCATTTGTGCGTTGTTCGCTCCTTCGTGTGCTTTTCCCATTACTTGGAAGGAGAGCGGCGAAAAATAACAAAAGAGACTCGCACAACGCAAAACGTACAAGTGGACCGAGGCCTAAATAGCGAGTCCGTTGCCCAGTGCGAATGGTACAGGAAAACGACAATAGCTAGTTTGTGCGGAGCCTTCCAAACGCCGACGCTTACGTGTTTCATTTTGTTCAGTGCTCTTGGTGTCCTCGAACAATGGGTTTGGCGTGCGCGTTGGCGTTTTGCGACAACTCCCCATTGGTTCTATACCCGAGGCAATATTGTACGATTTTAATGCAATGCAGGATGAAGCTGCCAGTAAAGTCCGACACAACCTTCGCGCGACCCAAAGGAATGCGGAAATACGAAATCTGACAACAGCTTGCGGCTACTTATTTATGCGTGTGAAAGTGAAGGAGAGTATAATTTGGTCACGCTGTCCAGTTATTCAAGAGTCGTGTATTGAATAAGATTTGTGGTCAGCCTGTGGTTTGTGGTAAGCTTACTTCCGCATTCCAATGGGTCGCGCCAAGGTTCTGTCGGACTACCCGGAGGAAAGCTGCGCTTTCCGAGAATCGCCCGTTATCACATGAGACACGGACCTGACCGGGAGTCCACCCGTGATCTCAGCGGTAACAGGCGCCAATATTTCGGATTGCAGTACCGAGTATGTGTAGGCNGACAGTCCAGTGTACTTGAGGGAGCTCCTCAGCCTCCATACACCCGGGCGCCGGTTACGGTCATCATCTGACCCATGGGTCCTCCAAGTTCCACGTGTCAAGGGGACCTATGGTGATCGGTGCCTGGGTGTCCTGGCTGCGAGGCTGTGGAACTCCCTCCCCATGAGACTGCGTGAGCTCACAGGCACCCCCTGTTTCAAAAAAAATCTAAAAACACATCTTTTTAAGGCATATTTTGACCAATTTCAATAATGTTTTTAGCACTCCATGGTTCTTTTAATATCACTTATGTACAATGCTCAGAAAATGTTTTATATACATTATTGTAGCATTTTAATCGAATAAATTATTATTATTATTATTATTATTACCAAGTAGGTCTATAGGCCTAGCCTAGTATGTCTATTTTGGCTGCAGTTATTTTTGGCCAGTTGGAACCCTAGTCCTACTAACTACATATTACATATATCTACACTAGCCTAAGGCCTAGGCCTGTACGCTGTAGCTAGGCCTATTATTTCATAGCTCAATAAGTTTAATAAAATCCAAAGTGATTCTTGTTTTACTTACGATTTCCCAGAAAACATAGGGCCAAAGATAATCTGGAAAACAAATGAAAAAGATTGTCATGGATGAAAAGAAGGCCTAGGTCTGGTGGATAGAGGTACCTCGGTAGTTTGGGGCCTAGGCCAGGCATTTGCATTCGCCTAGCTATCCCCCACCTAGGCCTATGGGGCTAGCTAGGCCTACCTCCATGACCTCACCCTGTGCAATGTGTGATTGAATGATTGCATGGTGATGAAAAAAGATGCTATGTGGTTTGTCAAATTTGACGCAGCCGTTGCGGAGACATCAGCCGCTGTTTATCAGTGCAGGAAATCCGCCCAATCGGACTGTTATAGCTCCTTCACATCGCATTGGACTGTGATAGTCCGATCGACCTAAAACCTTAGCCCAATCGAGCTACCAGAAGCAGATTTTTGAAAGCGCGTTGTTATTGGTGTTTCGAGCTGATACACATGTAGGCCTATATCGTTATTCGTAGTGATGATTTGATTGAACCGTATTCCTCGCGATTTACCGCCCATGACGAGATTTCACTCACCAACACATTTTCATGCAGGGAAGTGCTAAAATCGGTACATTCACCTCATTTTGGTTCCCGAAAAGCCACCGCTAGGGCTAGATAGAAGGCTTCAGCTCTGGCTGCCATCTTTGTGACAAAAATTTGTCGCGGATCTATTTTTATAGACCGTTATGTTGACATCACGGTACAGAATAGCACAAAATTGACACACAAAATGATAATAAGCAAGAAGTCAATCTCCAGAATTCACAAAACCCGTGATGTTGATATCACGGGTTATTTTTATAATGGAACTAGCAAAGTTACCCGTCCTACGGTCTTGTTGTCGGGAGGGTGTTTTTATTGGGGCACATCAGAATTTTATGGACTGAATAGTGAGTTATGTTATGCAGAGGTCCTGAATGAAGCCCTTTCCAACACTATCCAGTAATTTCATTGCCACTTTGTCTCCAGTCGCCTTCTCTTCCACTCTCGAACTGCCCTTGACATTTTTTTCATGCCTTCAATCATTCAGAATCCTTCTGTTCGTGTTGTGTTCTCGCCAACATATAGACCCCCACCCTGTCTGCAAATTGTTTGACTGTTTCCCTATGTAGGCCTATGATATCATAACAGAATGAGCCCGAGGTACTTTGATAAAAGCGCCCTCCACCTTCTCAGACACACAACATTCCTGACCTCTGCTCCTGATTCCATCCAACCCACATTATGCCCTTGGTTCGATCAGTTCCTTAAAATTATCCTTCCTGTCTTTCCCCAAGCCTTTCAAAATTCTCCATTGCTTCCCTCCCTTTCTACTGATATGTTCAATTGCAAGTAATCAAACTTGCCATGCCAGCTGATAAGAGGATTCTACATCTTTTATTTAGGCCATTCCGATGTGTTTGTATTAACAGGAATGGGGTCACAACAGTCGGTATGTCAGGACAATTGGGGAATCCCTCCACAGTGTATAAATAGAATTCCAGGTCACCAAAAGATTTCCCTGTCAAAACCATCTTGGAACCAATTTTTTCCTGGATTTTACTTGCTATAAACACAGACTGATACCTGGCCTACACATCACACCACGATTCATTACTTGGATGCTGCCCAATCTCCAGAAGGAGCGACTCAAAAAATGAGCCTTCTCTCTTATAATATAGATGCCGGTAACAAACCACACATGGGTGCTTAGGCCTAAATGTAATCGAACATGCCGAATCGTGCGGAATGGCAACACCGAGGTGCGAGGAAGTTTCTTAAACTTAAAATGTTTTTGTTTAGTTTGTGTTATGTTGCAGATCTAAAAAAGCTCAAAATCATCGCGGTTTTTTAGACCGGGGGAGAATGAAATTTTACCGGAAAATGGACCGTTAGGGCCTAAGGCCTAGGCCTACAATGACGCCAGCAATAAAATGGCAGCCAGAGCTGAAGCCTTTTATTAGCCCTAGCGGTGGCTTCGGGAACCAAAAATGCAACTCTGCTTTAGCAGTGAGGACTCAAGCTCCCGAAATGGAGAAATTCCCCACTTCTGGAGAATTCTCCTCATCGGGAGAAGTTTTTTTACCCCAAAGTAGAGAAATTCTCCCAATCAGGAGAACAATTTTCTTTAGAACCATTTGCGCAAGTATCTGCTCATTTGCGCATGCGCACAATTTGCTAAAACGGAAGTGGGGGAAGCAAGGCACATTTTGCAAAAAAACCAATGAAAATCCATGTAAATTTAATTTTTGGTCGGCAATTTTCACTTTATGGCACCAAAGATTGTTGTTTCTGGTGTAATCTCATGATCTGCGGTCTGAGCCTAAGGATGGCATGGTTTTCATGACGATTGTTGTCGATTCTATAGGCCTACCCCACATTTCTTCTATGACAAACTGTCATGACGATAGAGCGTCTGCAAAATAGCGGTCACGCGACCACGGGACTGGAAAATTTTCTCCCGATTGGGAGAATTCTCCGAATGTGGTGAATTTTCTATTTCTCCCGATCGGGAGCTTGAGTCCTCGCTGTTTTTGTTTAGCCTAGCCTAGCTGACAAAAAAGTACATCCATGGATTCATTTGTTGATGGTGTTTAGGCCTTGGCCTATTTGGCGTCTTATTCTGGTGGTGGCATGGGCATAGGCCTAGGCCTAGTCATTATTGGGCTAGGCCTAGCTACTGTAGTCCAATCGGGCTATACTGTTCTATAGCCCGATTGGGCAGATTTCCTGCACTGATCTCTGATGTTTCTCGACTTTCATGACTTTGTTTTGTGTTGTTGAGCTGATCAAACTCACCTGAATTTGTCCCTTCTTCCCAGAGGGAATGATATCTGGTGTTGAGGCACATGACATCATAGTTGACGATAGTAGAAAATCGAAGAATAATGACGAAGATTGAAAATGAAGCTTCTGTGTGGTGGTGTTTGTGTTGACTGAATTCAAGTTTGGCGGCAAAGAGTGGTACAAATTTGCATAAAATCCGCGTCACTATACACGTCTCTGATTGGCCAATGATGGGATGTATTCCTTGACAACGAATATGGCGGACAGTGAGGTAAAATTTCCCGTTTCTTTCGGAAAATCGACAAAAAATGCCATGAAAACAAATAAATGGGATGGCGCAAACCGTTTACATATGATTTTTGATGATATCCATTCGAAATCTTATTAATAGTCAATCATTGTTCCTCAGTCTGTACGAAAAAGTAGCAAAATTTGTGTGCTGTTTAGCAGCAAAAGCAGGTCTATGCAATGCAGTGGTGTGCAGCATGTGCAGCATGCAGTGCACATCATGCACACACACCCACCACCCACCCACCCCATGCCCCAATCTCGTACCCAGAGTAAACGGAACCAGAATTCGAGAATTTGGCGTTGGCAATGTTATGCCTTTATTGGTGACTAGCAATTACCCGTGCTGCGCACGGAGTGTGGGGTATAGAGGCTAATGCATGTGACGTCATCAGCGAGGTGACGCCATGTTGGATGGAACGTTGTGACATGCTGACGCAGTGCATCTGACCACGTGCTCCGTCCATTTTCCATCAAACACGTGGCGTCATACCCATTGATGACGTCATTTGATGACGTCAGTGCATAGCCTCTATAGATCGTTTCTCGCGGGACGGTTGCTACGAGTACACAAACCCACCCCATGCGCATGCACACACTGTCACTGAGACTATGCACATCTGATCATCGCCACCACATGACAATGACATGTATGTCATACTAAACTTGCATTGCTTCTTGGCCACAGACAGATGCACACCAATTTGGCAAATGGCCTGCTGCTATGATGACCACTGCCTGCCGCACTGACTGGCAGACTGGGCCTGGGGCCGGGCCAGGCTGGGGGCTGAAAGATCCCCACCAGCAGGGCCTCAGAGGAGCTGAGGGGGAGGGGGGCGAGGCCCTCCAGGACCAGGCCCAGTGCAGTATTCTGCAATTTCTCGCAAAACTTATGCTAGGCCTATGCATATTCTCCTTTAGGCCACATAAAATAAATAACTTGTTTCTCATCAGAACATTGGTGAAGGTAAGGTCCGTCAGGGCAATTTATATTTTAAATTTCTAGCAATTTTACGGAGAAAGATAGACCAGGGCAATTTATAATTTTCTTCTTGAAGAAAATGTACATCAAAGTGCAACAGTTCAGGCGAACAAAGTGTGATTTATGTGGTTGTTATCGCTCCGTACGCATATTGAATGATGCCGAACACATCTTTAAGGTGACCACATGCATACTGCGAAAAATTAAAGAAAGTCGTTGAGCAGTATCGGAGGAATTGGAGCGCATTGCAGAAAACGCCTTACACTTAATAGATAAAATGCAATTTTAAAAAAAAATCCTATTGGCCATGCATTAGGGGGCCTACAGGTGCGTGACCAAATGATGGATTCAAAGCAGATGCACTGCAGCACATACATGTATTATACGTCACCAAGTAAACGAACGTCGGTCTTTTTGGTCGATGACGTCACCACCTCTGGACTGCTCAGCGTGACGTCATCCTATGACGTCACAATTATCGTGACGTCATATTAAACTCTCAAATCCTTGGTAACGATAAAAAACCCTTAAAACATAACTCTGCGAAGCTTTTAAAAAAAACTAAATACTAAACAACACACTCCTTTATATTGGGAACGTGGCTCTAGTATAGTCATGTTAGTTGAGATCGAAGCCACAGAGAATAAGCTGGACAAAATTTGAGGTTGTTCCTTTATATATGTATCTAGAAGATATAGCCTAAATCAATTTGGCCTAATGTTTGGAGGACGTGAGAATATTAAAGTCAGAAACAATGTCATGATGTGTAACAACTATTTGCATCGGGTTTTTCAACGGCGATGATGAAAAACCCGATGCGAACCAACCGACGCGACGAAGTTTTGACGAACGTCAGGCCTAGTTGACGTCTCACTGGGCTTGGTGACGCCGCCCTGCCTTGATGACGCCACGCAGGAGAACTGCACTGGAGCACGACGGGAGGAAGCCTGATTATGACGTCATAATCATGCACAACGTTACTATGGTGTGCTTGGCGACATCAGGGCGAATACATCTACTTGACGACTGCGGTCAATTATGACGCCATCACCTCAGGTTTAATTTCATAAAATCCTCCTTAATTAATTACCTTTAAGTTCATTTTCCAAAAATTTCTAATTGTGGGCCATTAATTCAACCATATATTCATTCCACCAGTTGAAAGTGCTAAAAATTACACCGTATGTGAGATATTGTACACTGAAGTTAGACACGGCTGCCAGAACTATATAACGAAACGATGACGGTGTTCCACATCTGCTGTCTGCGTGCTGCGCATTGGCGCCGCTACGCGGCGTTCCGGGAACGTTGCGTCCAGATCTACCTCATCCGAGGATATCTCTGGAAAGGGCTGGCGACTTGTCCAAAATTTCTGGACAACCGCTGGCAGCGTGCCAAAATGTTTGTTTCCCACAATATTTCTTAGATGACTGAAAAAGATCATATAGGCCTATGCCATACTGCCTAAAGAACCATATAATACACCCAAAACACGAAGTTGTTTGAGTATTAGAGCAATTTCGAACGAATAGTTCAGGGTTCCTGCACCTTTTCCTGAGTAAAATTCCATGATCTTTCAATGACTTTCCATGGCAAAAATTTTAAAATTCCAAGACATGTTTTGGTCAAACATAGCATCATCCCATTGTTGTGGTGGCGCCGCTATGCCCACAAGAATGTAGTTGATGCATAGGCACGGGAAGCACGCTGCCGTCAGGCAGACACCTGAGGCCAGCAGTCGGGGAAGTTTTTAAGCTAAGCGCAGAAATAAGGGCAATCAAATTTTTTTTTACACAAAAAGTCAAAATTCCATGGTTTTCACAGACTTTATAAGCAAATCACATAATTCCATGACTTTCCAGACATGGAAAACACTCTTTTAATATTCAAAGATTTTCAATGGTTTTCAAGAGCCGCGGGAACCCTGTAGTTTAGTTGGGAACATCAAACCGCGGGTGCCAGCTTCGGTGTGATTTGCCTCGAAATTAGTATATCGCTCATGCGCAGTATTCCTGAAGTCGTCAGCCCTTCCTTTCCAGTGGTGTTGTAGGAACGTAAACCCACTGGGGACGAGTTTGCCCATGCCCATGCACACACTGTCACTGAGACTATGCACATCTGATCATCGCCACATGACAATGACATGTCATACTAAACATGCTAAACTTGCATGGCTTCTTGGCCACAGATGCACACCAAATGGCCGGCCTGCTATAGGCCTAGGCCTAGGCCCTATATGGCTGGCTGGCATGACACAGAACGGAAGATCCCCAGTATTCTGCAATTTCTCGCAAAACTTACGCTATGCATTTTCTCCTTACTGTCTTTTTACCCTCCTCAGTAGCGCCGAAAAGGCCGACTTTCGAAAGGGGCCTAGCTAGGCCTATTCATTTCATTCAAAGTTCTAATTTTACCAATACAGGAAACCCAACAGGAAGTTGTAGCAGAAGCTACTGCTGGTGCTGAGGAAACTCCTGCTCTTGAAAATGCAGTGGACACAACAACTGCTGAGACAGGGGAACAAGAACCAGTTCAGGAGTCAGCCCCAGCTGATGATGGTGAACCAACTGCTGAAGAGCCAGCTGTTGAAGGTGATGGAGAAGGTAGCCCAGCAGAGACAGGTAGGGTTTGATAAGCCTGGTGATGTGTAATTTCACCAACTTATGTCAAAAAAGGCCTTCACTTTTTATCCTAAATTTTCAGCTGAAGCACCCGCTGCTGATGGGGAACAAGTAGAACAGTCCACAGAACAGGTTACTGAAGGTGATCAAGCCCCTGGTGAACAACCACCAGCTGATGGGGAGCAGGCTGCAGAAGGGGAGGAGCCAGCTGCTGATGCTGGAGAATCCGAACAGGCCTCTGAGGGTGAAAAGCCTGCTGTTGAGGGGGAGGAGGCCCCTGCTGGGGAGGCAACTGCAGAAGGAGAAGGAGGAGAGAAGCCAGTGGAGGATACTGAGAAGAAAGGTTTGTGGCACTGTAGTGTAAATTTATTGTTACTTCAGTTGGAAGGATTCAGTTGTCAGGACATGAAATCTGAACAGTTTAGGAACTTCCTAATGGCAAAATAGATACCTCTCTTATCTATTTTTGCTGATGGCCATGTGACAGATTATTTGTTTTAAATTATGATTTCTGCAGCTAACCTTGATTCACGTACTCAACATAGAACATTAAAGCTGACGTGAACGAACGAAAAGCCCCCATGCGACGAGCAAGAGAATTGCAAACGCCCCGCAAACACCTCAAACGAAGGCTCAGAACATGATAGACCCCACGAGGCCAGGAGGGCGCCACCTTATTTGTCTCCGAGCTGTCAATGTGTCAACATCCTCTGGGGAGCTCCTGCTGAACACTTTTTTTGAAAGAAAAAAGTTTGACCCATCAGGGAATCGAACCCGCGCCTTGTTATCTCTGTTCCACCGTGTTCCCCATTCGGCCAACGAACTTGTTGGAACACCTCGCATATTTTCTTTTATTCGTAGTATTATTACGCAAGTCGAAGGTCTACGTCTATGACAAACACAAATCATGTCTCTGTCAGCTGGCTCGTTGGCCGAGTGGACAAGTAAATATACTGCGTTGATAATCCTTACCCCGATTTGCCGAGCATATCGGGGTGAGAACTGGAATTCAGACAGTGGCAAAGAAAACATAATGGGTGATGTAGAGAAAGGAAGAAACATATTTTTTACGTGAAATGGGACTTTAACAGTGAAAACACTAATCATGAAACATACCGATTAGAAAGATTAAGGGACCTTGTCCAAATTTCGCACACATTCGCGCCATGCGAATTCTGGGCGAATTTAACCTGTCCGAAATTGTTGCGAATTTGTATAAAATCGCACAGCCAAATTTCGCCTCAAATTCGCCCTCCGTAAATATTCGCACAGCCCTGTCTGGCGGTGCGAATTTTGTGACCTACGTCATTATTCGCCCCCAAATCGCCTAGTATTCGCCTTGAAATCGCCTCAAATTCGCAGGCATGATCAATCATCGCGCCATGTGCGAATATCACACCGGACCTGACGACCTCGTTTTCGGCCATTTCACCGATGCACGAAAAAGTGTTCATCTCGCAACAAACGGCACTCCATGTACTCATTTATCGACATGGGACAAAGTTGGTGTGTAAGGACTTGATTCCTCACTAAGTAAACTTTTATTCACCTGAATTTCAAATCTTTCTGGGACCGAGGTGTGTAGATTTTATCGATTACACATGACTCACAAGCCGACAGACATCAACAATCAGCGTGACACCATTTTAAAGTCAGCTGGCCGGAGGCACGGCCTAGTTTGATTGACAGCTCAAATTAGAATATATGCCACGTGCGGGGTGCTATATACTCTGCTTGCATGCTGATTTAGCAACTTTGGGGCATCTGTAGTAAATAAACAAATCCAAAGTTTATTTCCTCGGATAAAATTTCGATTCATTCATGAACACATTGTCGAGAAAGTCGGGAAGTAGGCCGACTCATCAACCTGCCGTATGCAAATTTCATAGCCATATTATGGGATGGAAGTCTTACCGAGATGAGGGGAACCTGAAAAAACCGTCAACATCTCAGTCAATTTGATCGTTTTTCATGAATCGAGGCCTGTTTATAAAAGATTGTATTCATTTGTTGATAAGAGCAAGAGTTTGTGAAAAAGTGATGTTTACTGAGCAAAGATTGTGGCCTAATTTTAATGTTTACATCGGCGAACATCCATGGGATGACGGTGAATCTCATGATCTGGCCTGACGCCAACTTCATGACTTGTTGGTTCTCTTTTCTTCCGAAAGCAATATTATTAAAATGATGTTCAATCAAGTATCCACACAATAAAAACCGCACGATTAAAACGTGCATTGCTGCCGCATCGAGAGATGCTGAAGATGCAGCGAATATTTCGCCCCAAATTCGCAACAGAATCGCACAGAAATCGCCTCACATTCGCTCACAAATGACCGACTGCCGGCGCGAATTTCAAATTCGGACACGACGTGCGAATATATTCGCACTGAAATAGCCACCGAACAAATTCGTATGTGCCTATTCGCAGGGGCACATGCGAAAATATTCGCCTGTAATTCGCACGGCGCGAATGTGTGCGAAATTTGGACAAGGTCCCTAATACTAGTGTCCCACTGGCGACTTTTTCCCACGACAAGGGGCGAATCTGAAGTCTGCGACATTCCCTCGACAAGCTGCGATATTTAGCATTAATGTGTTTCGCATAGGATCATGACGCCAGAGAATCACTGCGAACATAGACGATAGTCTACGAAGAGCTACGAATTTTTCATTCGTCCCTTGTCGCAGGCCGAAATTCGCCAGTGGGACACTAGTATAAGTACAGGTGTGATAAAATATAATGTCCCCACCCTCCTGGTGTCCCCCTGCATGGTTTGTCACAGGATTAAGGGTCTTGGTCTCTCTAGGGTCCTATTCAATGGTGCCGCTTAATCCGTAAATGTATTATCTTTTACACTGGTACCCTGCATCATCAGAGTCAAAGTTAAAGCGAACTGGTCATGCCAGTCAAGGTGTCTTAATGGAGAATCAAACGATATCGAGTCAATTACAGCCCTCACATTGGGAATTTGTTGCCAACTAAGAGCATTATCTGCGCAACTGCTGTGGCTTTGCTGCCTCCGAATAACTTTTAAAACAAATTCACTGCAAATATGGGTTATCTAGGGATTTAATCATCCACTAAAATATGAAATTTGCAATTTTAAAATTTGTGAATTTTGTGGCCCACGAAATTATTTTTAGTTATTCTAATTCCCTTTAAAGTCAACGTTTGGGTTTATAGTCGTGTATTGAATAAGATTTGTGGTCAGCCTGTGGTTTGTGGTAAGCTTACTTCCGCATTCCAATGGGTCGCGCCAAGGTTCTGTCGGACTACCCGGAGGAAAGCGGCCATGTCGATTTAGAGGATTCGACACGGACCTGACCGGGAGTCCACCCGTGATCTCAGTGGCAACAGGCGCCAATGATTTCGGATTGCAGTACCGAGTATGTAGGCGTGGGGCTATCTAGATCCTAGGCGAATCATCTGATTATTTATTGGACAGGCGATTTGGTCGATCCAAACCAGTCGTATGTATTTGGAAAGAATGACAGGAGTAGAAATTGGGAATCTAGTAGATGTATTTGATATAAAGTGATGGCTGTACAAATGACTACAGAAGTTCACCGAGTGTGGAACTGTCCACTAGTTTAAATCGGGGAGCTGATCGTCGGCGAAGAGATCGAGGTCATCGCTGTCACTGTTGACATGTCTGTCCTCCGCGTTTTCGTCATTGGCATGCGCGTCCGGGGCGTGCGCGTCCTGGGCATCGTTGCTATACGAGTGTAACTGGAAGTGGATAGAGATGAGAAACCAGTTTAAGTGACATGTGTACGTTATCGTAGCATACCGGTGTTATATCTGCCAGTGTATTGTTCCGGTATACCCGAACAGTAGATGAACGTCGTCATTAGGGGCTAACCGGGCGTTTGCGGAACCTCCCTAATGATATGCGGGGAGTACATTTTGTTGTCCGTTATGTTCTAGATGCATTTTGTTCAATGGAGAGGAACTGGTGGAAAAAGTAGCGATTAAAAACGGCTGATAAAATAACACTGGAGTACATCGTTCCTTGTAAAAAAGGTACTCACTTGAAGGATTCTCTGCTCCGAATCCTTGATCGTCACCGATGCGAAGTCGTACGTTCGGATTTGGTTTACCATATCACTTGTTGCCTTCAGGGTAATGGCGTCGTTGCCACCGTTTACTGTAGCGAGAATCTTTCCTGCTGCTGCTGCTGCTGTTCCAAGGATGTGTATGGTTGCCGTATATTCGTCGTTTTCGATCTGAAATTTTTATGAATGAACTGATTGAACGTGGTGATGGTGAACCAATTTCGGTTAACGAAGGACTTTAGAAAGGAAACGTTTGGTGGAGGAGAGAGGATTAGGGATATTGTGAGCAGCAATACTAACATGCCATTGTAAATGCCCATACAGCCACTGTAAAGTTTTGTAGATCGCATCTACGCACTGTAAATGGTGTAAACCTGTGAGCACGGACGGACAACTAACGAGCATGCATACTCTTACTTACAGTGAATGTGGTGTCATTGGTACTCTGTAGTGACACTATGCCCTGATAGACGGTCACCTCTAAGTTTTGTGCTCTGAGCCGTTTGTTTCTGAAGTGGTCATCCACATATTCAGTCATGCTGTTCCACACTTTAATGGACACTGTGCCGGTTTCATCGGAGATATCCATAAACTTTCGCTTGATGCCATTCTCACTTATGCGCAAGGGTTGGACCTGGAAAAATTACAAAGAAACGGTAGGTACATTAAGTGTTTTTGGAGGCGAGGCAAGCGAGATGACATGACTGAAGGGGCAAGCGAGAAACGTTACTGAATAATGTGATGTAAGCAGGTTGTAATTAGTCACAGGACTGAGATGAGAATTTTTGGGGAGTTGCTTGAAGTTAATGTACTTTCCGTCAATGCAATACTTTCCGTCAGTAGGGCTACAATTGCAAAGTATCAGAATCGGATTGACATAAGATAAGACTGCATATATTTAAGGAGAGTCGAGTAGTTTCTGAATGAGTGGATGTGAACAATCCGCAATAGCTGCATGTATTTGCTATATGAATGTGTCGTTCGGTTCTGGTTACCTGTGTAATTTTGCCTAGAACGGTCACTCTGTCATGTTTTCGGACACTGTCGAGTTGGTTGATTGGTATAACAGGGGCATGGTGGAACAATTCCTCGACACCTTGGTTGATGTGAAATGGCTTCGTCTCGAATACCTGGAAAATAGACACCGTATTGGTGAAGTAGTACGGCGGGCATTGCCGGTATACACGAATTGCGAGGAGAATTGGAAAGATGTTCCGTGCGGAATGCGTTTTGGAATGGCACTTACTACAGGTTTTCGATCCGAGATTACCTACCTCGGTCTTTTTATCGACCCTGATGGTGCGTTCTTGGTTGACCTTCGTACAACTGGTGAGGGTATAAAAGCCATTGCGTGTGAAATCGGTGTTTGCCGTGTCGCCATTGAGGAACATGGTGTAGACTGCATCCTCGTGTTCGGGCAAGACTTTCAAAATGGCGATATCCTTTCGTTGTTCCTTGGGCCCCAGAACTTTTACCTTGACAGTGTTCATTCTGAAAAATGAATAGCAAGTGCTAGATCAGGTCAGCGGCCAAGAGTGAAGTTCGAAAATTTGGGAAACTGGGCCATTTAGTTTTTTAAATGTTTGAAATCTTGGGAGGAGAGGTGAAATCGACTATGGGGGGGGGGGGGGGNAATCATTGTGTTCATATTACCGTGTCTGTTTCTTAGGTCTGGATGAATTATACTTTCTTACCGATCGTACCTCGCATCAAACCATTGTGATCAATTCTTCATTGCCAAGAACTTTATTCCACCATTCAAAACGTTTATGTAACAATGTGCCCAAAGGCCTATAAAAAACAACGTCCCAACCCAGTCAGCCACTTCCAACGCAGAACTCCGTCTATGCCATACCCACGAGTGAAGGATCACCAATCCGACGACCACGACCAGCACGTGAGTAAACTTTTCCAACAAATTTTTTGGGCTGTTTTATTGAATTAGGCATAGGAGCTATCCCGATTATACGTCATTTCCACAGACATTTCCAAGGATATCTAGGACACGAGAACTAAGGAACACGAAAATGACGGGTGCGGGAGGGTGCCCCTGGACACCTACGGCTGTCCTGAGCTCTGCAGCGCGCCACGCAGATGATGGGAAGAAAATAACTCCGGTTATTTTATTGTACATCGTGGGCCGTATGCACCAAACGAAGATTATCCTCAACTCCAGGTTGAGCCACAACTTTTCAATTGTTCAGGTTTGCCAGGGCATGATGTGACAATAGAAAGGTTGTGGCTCAACTCGAGTTCAAGGTAATCTTCGTTTGGTGCATACAGGCCTGTAAGAAGGGGCTGAAACCAGCTCCCCAGTGGATCCTTAATAATCATTGACACGCCCACCGGGCTCCCACCATCCACGCGTCAACTCGCCACCACGGGTGGCACCGAGTACGTCGGATAGGGTTTTTATGGGCCATCGCCCAGGGATGCGCCACCGAGGCCCTACAGATATCCAGCCGATTTACAAAATCGCATTACTGGGTGGCCAGCGATGGGAACTGGACGGTGTTCACCAACCGCCGTTTTTCGGACTTGACGAAATCCTACAGACATTGACCAATTGGTGGTCAGTGTCCCATGGACGGTCGCTGGCGAAAACCGTCCCAATTGGGATGTGAAACACGG
>NMRB01000594.1:0-17807 GCA_002633025.1 Notospermus geniculatus
CATGTCCATCTTCATATAAAACAGGAGAAAATGTTTAGTTACCAGAACTACGCTACGAAAGTGAAAAATAAATGGGCATGTCTCACGGCCTATAACGAGTCAAGGCGGTTTTATGGCAGTATCGGCATCTGGTGACATGGCGGTTTGTTGCGCTGCCGGTAATAATTGGCGATTTTGATTTCTACAATACAGGTGATGGGGTTTATGTGCCAAAGTGGGCGTGGCCTTCTAGGCGGCTCACGGCATGGCAGTTTATGGCGGCATGGGCTCTATTGGGTTAAAAACACAGTACACTAGCATTGGAACAACCAAATGCCAAAAGGATCTGCCCTTCACAACAGTCCTAAACCAAACCAAATGTAGCTCATGCCCAATTTCCCCTCCACCTGTTCAGCATCATTTTCTTCCGGAGTTCATATCACTGCACACCCACAGATCTACAAAATTACATGTATATCATTATAATTAGTATCATAATCATGACCTAATTTTTTTACATAGCAGAGGCGAATCCAAAAACAACTCTGCATCATTAGAATAGCACAGCATCAGTTGCTGCACTGCACATGTAAATACATGCATACTAACTCACCTTTCCAAAATTCCGCATATCGAAAAGTTCGTACGAATCGAACAGCTCCCCCTCCTTCAGACCGAATTTTGATTTGCATGTCTGCAGAAACGTCCTGATGTTTTTCAGGCAGAGAAACTGAAGATATAAAGATTGGCAATTTTAGCGAGCAAATATACCCGGTACCATGATTTGTACAGTGCTACAGACAGATTGGCAATTAACTGGAAAAGTCGCTGTGGGCCAATCAAAGTTACAAACTTTTTTAGTCAATTCTACGCACAGATCAACAAAACCAGGCCTGCAAAGGGGATAATTACACAAATTACACATCCATTGATATTTGCCAAGTTACTCACTCATCGCCAAATTATCGGAGGCACACAATTTTTTCAGGATTTAGAATGTAGAGTAACATTTTTCGGAAACGAAACTAAGAATACATGGACATACATGTAGGCCCATGTTAATACATGTATGTTTTAAAATGCAGCAAATTCGATGCCAAAAAGGTGTGCTCATTCCTTTCTCAAAAAGACGACATATCAAGGCCTACATACAAACTGTAACGGTCACTTTGCCCTTCAACTACATTTACACTGGATTGAGCGAATACAATGTAGGAGTAATTGAAACGCTTGTCAGGNAGGATTTTAACAAGAATGATAACCAGATGGCAAGTATCTAAGAATATAGCAATGTCATAGCGAATTCTAGCTTCAGTATCAATAGTTCTGTATTGACAATCGACAGGAGGCCTGAACTGAAATGAACCATGCTGGCAACACTTGCTACATACTCAGCCAATTTGCAACGAGTACGTTTGGCACATGTGCTAACAGCTGATTCCTCTCAACAGGATAAGAGGATGAGCAAGATGCTGGCGGCGTGCGTACGCTGTTTACGATAGCGCTTCGTGGAAGGTGGAACGCGCCGACAGGTAAAATAATGATTCTTGTCGGCCAATTTCATCTTTGAGTCTGAGAAATACAATGTGAATCATATCATAATTTTTTTCATTATCTCAGATGTCCAAGTGCTAATGTACAAATGTAGGGCGATACAAATTCACCAATTATTATCGGCTGATGTACGTGTAAGTATTGTAGGAGGAAACCTGATGCCCCAGAGGGAATTTTACCAACTCCATACAGCATAATAAAGCCATTGGCAAGACTGGCACCCATGACCTCATTGGTGGCAGGTGCAGATTAGGCACTGTGCCACCCCAGCAGCCCAATTTTTCTTTGGTTGGTGGTGGGAACAGCCTGACAGCTTACAGTACTAACATAAACACATAATGAACCACAACATATCTAGTAACACACAGCTGCATAGAGAGCAAAACAAAGCACACAATGCATGATTTTGTAATCAAATTTCCACAATTTGATTTTTCATATTGATAGCCAACTGCACGAAGTGGCAACTTGTTGCAATACGGCTGTAATGTATTCCCCAGACCAGATAATGTCCAAATCAACGTTAATACATTCTCGATCTAAATCATCCCAAAACATGCAATATTATCTCTAAATTGTCGTTTTTCTCTGATTGATGAGACAAAATATAGCAACTGATGGAGATATTATGGAGATGGTAAATATCATTAGTTGATCCTACAGAGGCAGGTTGGACAGTAAATCAATCCGAGTCCAGTTTTCCACGAATCACAACTCAAATTCAAAACCTGGCATGAAAACTGACAAGATCAATAAAATTACAATATCGATAAATTTTTTTTTGTTTTCTTGTCTTCTTTTATCATTGAACCCCAGAATGTGGCTAAAAATGGAAATATCAGAACCTCTGCATTGGGAGCTTTGACATGTTTGATAGAATGACAGACCAAGTCATCTCCCAGTGCCTGTCGGTATCACTTACCAGGATTTTTGCCCCCTCCCCCAGATTACACTCTACAAGGAGGTACCTGTACATTTGCCCCAAGGATTCCCCCCATGTGCCCAAATCAAAATGAAATTAAATCATCTCAAAGCACTTCATATCATTTTCAGATACCTTTCCAGTGTTTCCGCCAGAGGGTACTACCTCAAAGGAACACAAAAGGGCCATTTTCTTTAATTTCGTGGGGTTTTTGCTGATTTTGAAGAAATTAGTACCCTCAAACAAATTTCTGGCAGAGACCCTACTTTCTCAGAAATGCACTGAGCTCATTCAATGGACCAGTTGATCCTTTCACATTCAGTTGAGAGTAGAAGTAGGAATTTGCTCAAGAATTGAACCCGTGGCCTCTCAGATGTGAGCAGAGTTAGTTGTGACACTGCACCACCACTCTCCCTGACCAAGTACAACATGATTAATGACAATGATTAATTAGAATGATTACTCCATGTATTGTATAGGCCTAATCAGATGGTGGATCAATTACCCACGGCTTTGTCATGTCACACATGCACAGTTCTCACTGGACCGCTGCCTGATCTTCACATGACAGAAGTGACTGACCTACATCCATGTGCAACAGCCATCTGAAGTCATCAAGTGACCTCACACAGACCCAGTCATATCATTATGGTTTTCCCAAGGACATGAAAATATACCATACAACCAAGTGAATTCTGACTACGACTGATTCATAACATGTACTCATTTCCTGAAGGTGAGTTACACATGTGAACAGGCTGTAGAAATAATGTATACCAGCTAAACACAATATGACAAGATTTTACAAACACAACTGACTCGGAAGCATCTTTTTTCTTCTTTTACAGCAAAATGAGCACAAAGTGGGTGTTGCCCCATTGTCTCTAATTCAAGGTGGATATGAGAAGCAGTTGAGTTCTATGGTTCTCATCAGGACTCGCTAAAATTAATCCTCTTCATTAGAAATGGATTTGAGGATTAACTCCTCTGAAGAAATCGACAACTTCTATCCATGTGGATTTCAGCGACAAACATGTGATGTCCTGACTCAGACAGGAGGAAACCTGCCTTCACACTCTGAAGCTGTGCCCCAGAACAAAACCCACACATAGCTGCAAAAGCCCAGAAAGGGTTAATTCCTAGGCCCTGGCTACAGGTACGGCAGCCGTACACCAAAATATAAATTCTAGGGATACGGCAGTCTTGTTATAACACTGCGCATGCTCAGTTTACTGCCGTATTATAATACGGCAGTGCCGTATCCGAACAATCATTGGCTATTGATACGGCAGAAGAATTGCGCATGCGTAAAGATCCTCTTTTATTCCCGCGCTGCGCCTGCGCAGTTTTCTGCCGTATCTTCACAGATATGGGTGATAGGGATACGGCAGAGACTCTCCCGCTATTACGGCAGTGCCGTACCAGCATGATTTTTATGCTGAAGATTGGCAGATCAAGGTGAATGTACCATGAAGTAGGCCTATCTGAGTGTAGGCTTACTTTGTTACACTTCCAAAGGAATTGGCCCATATAGGCCCTACGTCACTTCACAGTTTGACCTCCCCCAACACCAAAATGAACATTCAAATTCGTCTAATGATTCATGCGACTTGTTAAATCTCCATACCATCTTCCCGAGGGAAAATGAACTTAGAATTTTTCACAAAAAAAGACAAAAAACAGAGAAAAAGACACGTAAAAAAGTGCAACCGCGAGGGATCGAACCCGGCGCTCCGGATTCATGGCCCCACGCTCTACTATATGAGCCAGCCGGCCAGCTGGTCAACTTCGGAAAATTCTATCATCCCTACAATCAGTGCTGTAAATAATATTCGGCCAAAATAATACTGACACGATCAAACCCTGATCAAATCCTGACCCCCTCCCCAAACGATGTCTGCAAGATAAATCGCGCCTAAAGAGGCCGCCATTGTTTTAAATCATAGTTCATGTTTTGCGTAGGCCTGTGGGGAAATGCAAGTTGCTGCGCATGTGCAAACAGAAACGATGCCGTACCCCTAGCCGATGGGATTATGAGTACGGCTGCCGTACCTGTAGACAGTACGTAATTCCTAACTCTATCAACCCAAGATACATGCACATGTATAACCATGTTCATGCCCTTGTTTTTATATTCCAGCTGACCATATCAGAGGTGGAGATAGAGTAATCTGCAGGCTACTAGAAGGATGAGATAGATGCCAGCCAGTCTTACCTCTAATAAACCTTATCAGGATGCAGGCATTTACAGACTGATTACACGCTTGGGTCAGACAGGGGTATCGTGCCTTGTAACCTTTGCAAGATAACTGAAAACCTGGCTCTCCAGTTCATGATAATTTTCTGCATCATATGGGTTGCTAATGGATGACAAACGATGCAAAATACACCATGGAACTTCTGTATACACGATACGACTCCTAAGAAATGATGATCATTGTTCTGATTCTGAAATCAATACTCTTCATGATAATCATCATGATCATTGGTCCAGTGTATCAATTTTCCATGTGATCTTCTTTGTGCATTGACAGCATGTGATTCTGTAGCCAATAGTCAATACTGCAAAGTGCAATGCTTCGATTGCGTGGAGGAAATGTGGAAATATTGAAAATGTGATGAATACTTGTAAGTTGTACACTCTCTACCCAACAAGTAGGCCTAGTATTAGTATTTATAATAAAGAACTGCAAGTGGACATCTTAGATTACACCCTGTCGCAGTTAAATGAATTCGAGCCCATTGCACTATTTACCAGTCTATCTAATTAGACAGTGAAACTTTATTTTATTAGCAGCCAAATCAAACTGTCACCTCCCCCCCTTCCCCCATTTCGAGGAGGTATGGTACGAACTATAGTACGTTTGAGTCATCTGGAGCTCGATGGGCGTATGTCAATCCAACCCTTAGTAACCCAGACCACAATGAACTTAGGGTTCACTCTAAACGGTCCAACGCACATTGTTTTCTAACCAGCTGACCTTGGTTTGAAATTGAACATACAACTAGACCTTGATTGAAATTGAACACAGGCACAGGCATGGGATTGGCTGGAAGTGTCCTGTCAATAAAACGCATGTCAATAGCCAGACTTCACCAACAATACCAAGGTCTGCCTGACAACCGAAGGTCCGCCCATCGAGCTCCAGATGACTCAAACGTACTATAGGCCTTAGCAGAGGCGTTACATGGTGCAAATACATTTAGGTCCTGCATGCCGATGTCATTTCGGTCCAAAAAAAGACATGCACGCAGACATCATTTTATTCAATGACAATTCATCATCATCTGAATCAAAAACAACAACAAAGGAATTTTCTATCCCAAAATAGGCCTAGACCAAAAACGCAGGAATTGATTCAATAATCCAAGCCACATAACGCAGATGGGGCACCTGGAAATTCTGGCACCAAGACCGAGCACTACGTCAGGCACATAGGCCTTTGGACAAACCAGGAAGTAAACAAGGCCTGCCTCGATTAGGCCTGCATACACACTGTATATTTCTACATGCATTCACTGTACATTTTGTACAGGGAGTGTTTACCTGTGACATCTGTGGCCGAGGACTGAAGTCTTTTGGATCGATACAATCCGGTGCCAGCACATTGAGAAGGTGGCAAAGTAAAACACCATCACGTAAACTTTGTGCTAATTTCACTACTTCGGCATCTCTGAGCGTAAATTCGTGGTCTGGTGGCAAAACATTGCATCGAATTAGCCACTCGACGCACAATCGCCATTCCTCCTCGGACGCCATCTTGAATACGAATTTCAGCCCGGAATGAGTATAACTGTGAATATCAGGAGTTTGTTCTCTCAGCCGTAGATACTCTTGATAACTTTGGTAATAATTGGCAATATGGTGCAATGAACGAGACCTGATAATTAAACTCTGAAGTTTTAGTTAATTTATCACTTTTATTTTGTGGTTTTAGATTTTAGAAAAGCAAGTATTGTGAAGAGCACATCGTTCTCGTCTTTCAACTGCCAACTCTGTATTGCTGTATTCTGCCCAAACTCGGTATACGCAGAGTGGAATCCATGCACATTTCAAGAAATGAGAACATTTGCAGCACTTTTGACTGATAAATTTTGATTTAAGTTGGAGGATCGCTGTCGAAAGTTTGTCTCATGACACCTCCATACTTTTGGTCGTCAGGAGAGCATAGCTCGTGAAGGTAATTGTGTTTTCTCTTGGTCGATTGCTGGTTTTTCTGATTGATGTTTTGTATTATCAGATTATTCATGTTATTGTTGTCATCATTCATGGTCATGCACTGCAAAACCACCACACACCACACCACACACCATGACCACCAGTACCACACTGATTACATAACCCATCCATGATAGCCTACCTAGGCCTTGACCTACATGCCTACATGCATGTTGCACCACACTATCAGCTGATAAAGCACGGTAGACCAATGATTTCATTAGAAACTTATCCTTGAAAATTGTGTATACCACTGTAAAGCCTAAAAGACTAAAGCGGGTGATCAACTGTTGCGGTTTTGGTCGGCGGCGGGCTTGCGGCGAGGTTGCGGCAATCACCTCTGGCTGCCTGCAGGCAAAGGAGCAGTAACACAGCTGCAGTTGATCAGGTGTTGCGGCATTATCGCCGGCAGAATTGCGGCAAAAATCCCTACCAGCTACCGTATGTAAATCCATGCCGGTGGGTTGCGGTGATATCAAATGCGTTTGATTTTGTCGCAGACTGTGAGCTCGCCGTAGGCCTAACTTCAGTTTGTCAACCAATCAGACCAAGCAATTTCTCTATGTGACTTCAGGTCATGAGGTTGCCGGAGCGGAGGCAGGCATGCGGTGGAGTTGCGATCACCGCAACCTAATCACAAGTAGACCGAAACGACATCGCAACAGTGGATTCCCCACTTAAGAGGCCTACCGGTAGGCCTTGGCCTTGCAGGGTCAGGGTGGTGGTGAACGTGATGTGATCATGTCAATCAAATGAAATCTGAAATGAGTTCGAGGAAAGCCAAGGCAGCGACGTCATCATGACATTGCCAGATAGGGCCAAAAAGTAACAACCCACTGTTGTTGTCAGACAGAAAGTGCATTTCCGTGTTCTCCGCACGGCTTTTTGTAAGGGTGGCCCGCCTTACCTTGGCGTGTTACCACCCCACCTTAGAAGTAGCCACCCTACCTTGCAGGCCAATTTGTAACGGTTTAATATTACATCCCCCTACCTTAAATTGGTGACCACCCTATCTTAATTTGCAAAGTTATGGGAAAACCTGGAATTTCAAGGGTACCACTCTACCTTAAGAAATCCTGCGGAGAACACTGTTTGTTACGTCATGACGTGATATCTACAAATGGTAAATCATTCTGTCTCACGCCTTTTTGACTGCGTTTCAAACTTCAACCAGAATGAGAGGATACTCAAGAGTAAACTGAATCCATCAGCCAAAAAAAGGGATTAGAACATGCTTTGTTTCATTTCAAGGCTGATCTTCTGATGCCAGTTTGGTTGGCATGTTTGGGTGGGGCATCCATCATCCGTTTCTTGATGAGCAATATGACTGGAGATATTTTATACTGACAGGACTAATTAAGTTCCCCTGTAGTAAAAGCTCTTTCGGGGTGCAGTGTACTCAACTGCCAGTCACCACCCAACACCTCCCCATCTCTAAAGCTGATGATGTGCTGTATTGACTCCAGGTAGCAGCACCATACAGCAACTTGCCTACCCTCAGCTTCGATCAACTGAATGTGGTGTTCATGTTTATATTCTAATGCAGAGCCGCATTGTTTCTGCTGCGAACACATGCTCGGCACTTATTCACCCGATCGGGTAACATCAGGGTGACTCATTCACTGTTGTCCACATGCTGCAGACTGCTTGCACCAATGCAGTCTGGCCTAAGGATTATCGTAGTATTGTGTCAGAGGGGATTTCAACATTTCTGATTGTGTTTTTCTGATTGTGGATAAAAGTGCATTTATCATTCTGGCTATTGTTCTGAAACGGAGTCTGAATTTTCGTTCCAAATGTCCAGCCTCTTCCAGTCAGGCCTGGTTAAACTCTCTTTTTGGTGAGTGACACCTTTTTGGAGTCAATGAAACATCGTTTTAATCCGGTTTCTTTTTTTCTAACGCTTGTTTTGTAGCACTTGTACTTTTTGGTTGTCAATTAATTTGAAGATGCATCATGCAGGTTGTTAAAAATAAAAATATGGTGCAGGTAATTGGTGAAGTAGCCAATTAGCAATACATGAAATAATACTGTGTTTTTCATGTCCCGATACCTACATGGAATTCTCTTCACATTCTACCTATGTAGTCTGATAATCTTGTCGGTTCATCGGATTACCTCAGGACCTGGTACCATTCTTTCACATTCTAGGTTTCAGCCATTTCTGTCTTTCATGTCGGAGATTTTGCTCTGGGCTTGTTTTCATTCTCGCTTTAGAATGTGTGCATGGAATGTGTGTCTATGCCAGGGCAAGTAAAAGACCCCACACAGGTGGACAGTAGCCTGTAGTGGACTCCATACCATAGTATAAGCTTAAGACCCTTAAAAGGGTTATGAAGCTTCCAAACGATACATACATACATACAATAAAATAGGGCGAACATAGATACAACGCTGAAGCCTGAATCCACTTGCAGCCGTCCTTCTGTATTATAGATTTTCAAATGAATAAACATCCGATTTGGAGTGCAGCTGGGCCAACAGTTTAGAACTTGAGTAACCACCTGGCACTCCAGAAATGAAGGCCATTGGGTAATATCTACTTACTCAGCATAGTCTCCGTAGAACTAACAGATCCGGATGCAGACTGGTTTCCTATCCTTTCACCTTTTGCGTAACGTAACGTAATGTAACAAACCTCGACCCTATGTGTCTTCAAGGTCTGGGAAAAAGGTGTGGTGTGTCTTTATTTCGTTACACAGGTGTTGGCAGTGACATCTGACACAATGTCCAAGTTTTACGAGTTGATGAAGTGTGATAAAGGAAAAATCAACAAGATTTTTGCAATCTTTTAGCTAGTTGTTGGCGTACACAAGACTTCCTACAATCACGTCATCATTCGACGATTTATGGCGTGACGAAGGAAACAAAGTCTCCTGCGTCAGTTGCAGAGAAGTGAAGAATGGCAAGGAGACGATGCAACTGTTTCACCATCTCTTTGAGGACTCCATCATCGCTACAATCAACACATGATGTTGGGCTGTCCATAAGACGCACCCAAAAATGAGAGGCCCAAGTTCTCTCTGCAGACGAGGGCAGAGATGCCCACCCCAACAGTTACAGTCAAAAGTCAGTGTCTCAATGAGGAGCCAGGCAACGTGCATGTTGTGTGTGTTCATTGTCAAGTACCCGTGGCTCAAAATCCATTTTGTCTTTTTAGGAACTACAGAAGGATGGAATAGCGTGGTCAAATAAGTCTTCACCATCTATCAGTACAGATGTCAAACTCAAATCGTGAGAATTCTGAGCCTCAGGGAAGGGACACACCTATTCTCACATCAGTTAGTGGCCCTAGCAACGTAGATTCAGATGGCTTAATGGAAGTATCTGAGCCCCAGAATGTGTTTGAACTTGGAGAACTCTCAGAGAATCTCGCAGTTAGTAATCAGCAGGAACGATTTTTGCGTACGGCAGAGGCATTGAAGGCTTCGGGTTTGATCGGTGTGACGGTACGGCTTGCAAAAATCATAAAGGAAAATGAAGCTGCTCAAGCTCAAATGGAACAGCTCAAACAAGAGACCAGAGACTTTCTCAGAGACGTGCTCAATAACCCAGAAAATGCTGCCCTGAGACCCTATTTCGAATCCAAGGGTTACATTCCACCAAGTACATGACACTCTGACATGGACCTTTTGACTGCTGAGATAGAACTGCAGTATTTTGCTGTTTTGGAATGCTGACTAGAATGAAGAAACAAACTATTCCAATGGCGTAGCAAGCACAATACACAGTTTTCACCCTCTTACACAACGTAAAGGACATCATGACGTGACGCAAATGCTTTGTGTGCATTGGACATCTTTTGGGCGTATTACTCACAGCGCCATCTTTTGTGTTGCAGCATGATGATGTATCAAAGGAAATTATACTTTACTAGTATGTCAAAATGAATAAAAACACTCTAATAATCACATTTTCTGTTGAAAATTATTTTTATGTTTCGCAGGTGGTGCTGGAGAGCAAATATGAAAAGCGGTGGATTCAAATTTCCCTCCTTTAGAACTGTCTCTTTGACTATTTGTGACCCATTCTTGCAAAAGTAAACGCATGTCACAACTGATGAAAGGGTTAACGACCTTATAATACAATAGCTGAAATGTACATCTCTGCATATTGACAATAGTCGTGGACAGGGGTGATAATAGTTGAGTAAACTGATGACCAGTGATGATCACCTGCAAATCATAGGTTTGCTATGCTGGTCACTTGACAGTACCGGGATTCGAACCCACGCCTCCACATAAGGCAACAGTGGTGTGCACGCTTTCCCTCAGTGCTGGCGGTGTTGCCTTATGTGGAGGCGTGGGTTCGAATCCCGGTACTGATTACCTGCAACAAGCACCTGCTTTTGCTGGAGCGGGTCACATTTTCAGCCAGGATGTTCCTGTATCCTCTGCATTTCTCCTACCGTACATATGACAGATGACTGAAATTGACAACGGATATAAAATTTTGAATGTACAGGCATGGGGAAATGAACCCATTTTGATCAGCTGTCACAAAACACACATGATGTGAAATTGAATAGACCTGCTGTATAGATGGCTATCCGGTTGTTTCTGTTGCATTTTGCCACTTAACCCTTTGACTGCCACAGGCAAATTATCAAAAATAGAAAAATGTCCACAAAATTCTGAAAATTTTCTGAAACCCTGGCAGATTGATATTCATTGAAAAGAGTGTGAGACCTTTCCAATACCTTTATGTGAGGGATGATATTAACCCCTTAACTGGGTACCGCGTACTATTATGTCATTACGAAATCCGGGGAACCCCCAGAAACACCCGAGGATCTCAGCTTGCCTAAGGCTTAATAGTACGCCCTGCAAGGAAATGGTGCTTCACAGTGCGTAGGACGTTTTATCATGTCTGGAACCTTATGTGTCAAATACGTTTTGGGGGGCAAATTTTTTTCAGCAAGAAAAATTTTAAATAAAAAAATTACACAGTTAAGGCACATGATAGCAAACAACAGCTCATGACCACCACAGACTACAAAACCTACAGTGATTTCACCTTTCGCATTTCACTTTTCACGTTTTTGCCCACCTGATACCACACTGGCAATAAAATTGTTATCTTTCAACGGGTTCGTTGGGGAATTACACGAGATCCGTGATTCACCAATACGAGAATTTTTTGTGATTTAGCTTTCATTACCTGACGTGGCGAGGAAAGTAGACAGCGTTTTTGTTGGATCCCACCCAGAATGCTATGCTGTATTCTCAGTCAGATGATGGAGTCAGGCATGGATCTAGAGGTGGCCGCCCTGACATGCGCCTCCCCTTTTGGCCAATAAATGTGACCTGTGACAGCAAAATGAGTCGGAATGCACTGGAAAGAAGACCCAAGATGACACCAGAGAAGAAGTGCAGAAATGGACAAAATCAAATTTCTCAATGGGCAGACAGTGCTGAAATCAACAAACTGTTGGTTCACCTTGGATCTTCTTCTGTGTGCATTCCGACTCACTTTGCTGTCACGGGTCACATATCTGCATAATTGACCATGAAATTTAGGGATTTGGAGCAAATTTCAATGTTCTTAGCACAGGGTGCCCCCCCCCCCTCTTTTCCCAAATCCTGGATCGGCCCATGGGTGTTGAAATGCAGTGAGGAAATTGGAGCCCAAAGAAAAGCTACGTTGCCCTGATCTCTACCATATAATATGTCACTGCCACAACATTTGGTTGCAGTCCGTGGATATTGCCACTGCACCACATATCACCAAGTGTCTCACAGCTTGCATTAATACGATTTCAAAAGATCCCATCGTCTCATGTACCCAGTACATTTCTACTTGAAATGTAATGATGTAACAAGGAGGCTAAGCTAATCAAAGTCATGGAACAAAATATTGCATTTCATCATTTTATTATCTCGAAAATTTCTTGATATGAGTCAACTTGGTTGAATGGATGTCCAATTACCTTGCCAAAAAATTTGTATTTAACCAAGAGCCAAGTGCCAATCATTATTGCCACTATGTTGTAATTGCCTGTATTACTAATTGCACCAATCAACAGATAATTGACAGGCATCAATATCATATGTGATTTATCGTCTGTTGTTGCAAGAGGACTTGGCACTTTAAACCTCTAAATTACATTGTAGAAGCACACGTACAGCACGTGTGCCAGTACTTATCTATCCTCAGGGATTGCGTCATTATATAAGATTGTGCAACCCACTTGTCAACACTTGTTGGGAATTTTCACTTCAGTTTCGAGAAATTTCACTGCCTGCCAATCCCGCTCCCAACACTGAGAAATTTCATTGCAGAACATTCTGTGAAAAGATTAATTACAAAAATAAGCAAATGTGGGATGCTCAAAGACAGCACATGACTGATGATACCGAGCTACTCGGTGGATTTCTTTTGATCCACCGCATTCACACGTAGAACGTATCATCTATTGATTTTGTGATTAACGAACATGTCCGTGTTTTTGCGGCGACAAAACGTGTCACTGGGACATTTGAGGTGAAGTGAAAGCTGGTCGCATGATGAGCTTATTGTCTTGTCCTGTTAATTCGTCGTGGGAATATACTCTTCTTAGGTTTGTTCGTTGCGTTTTTGCAAACATATCTTGATCGTGATTTTGAAATGAAAAACCATTTCGTTTTCATGAGATATTTGTGAAATTCCTTTTCATTAGAACTGATATTACAAGGACTGAAGTTGGCATTTGATGGGCCTTCAAGGATGTTTCACTTCAAGATGCTTCACTTCACAGGGACCTGACACGAAGGTTGCAAGCCCGCATTAGGCTTCCTTTACATAGAAGTATACAGTATACGAAAACACCGGTTAACAAAGGCTTCCCGAGGATTCACGACCGTGAAGCCATTGTTAACCCTTTCGGGACGGATCTCGCCGTTTGGCGAGATTGGCCTGTACCACACACCCTTGCACATTCAAACTGGCATAGAATCGTAACCAGTGGACCGATCCGCGTTCTCTTTGCGTATTTTTTAATGCGAGACTACCCCCCCCCCTCAATGCGCGATTTTGCTCCGTTTGAAGAAACCTGGCTAAAATTGCGTTTTAAAGCGTCTCCCGGGGTCTAGACTAGCAGACTCCAAAGTGCAAATCTGACATGTTGTGACAAAATGGCCATATCTCCGGAACGGAAGCAGCCACGACGACGCGACTGGCGCCAAAAGAAAGAGGAGAAAAAAGCGACAGACGCGTAGGAGCAGCGGTTATCGAGATATAGACGTTTAAAGATTGGAAACCTGACGAAAACATAGGCCGAACGCGACTATTTCCTGACAACTTGCATCTTCGGCTATGAATTGCTTCTCTCACAAACATTTTGGAAGAAGCAAACCTGCATGAGGTCGTGGCGCATTTAGTTGCCTCCAGAATGAGTGCCTTGTCACCAGTTTTGGTTGCGAATTGTGTGAGCTAGGCGCATTTTTGTAGAGACATCAGAAATTCATGTTACGAAATGTACACTTTTCACAGATGGTCAGGACCGTAAGGGTTAACCGGTGTTTTCATATACCGTATACTTCTATGTAAAGGAAGCCTTAGGGTTAGGGTTAGGGTTGTAACCCTCATTCAGGGTTTACAACTGTCAGGTCCCTGTGGAAGAAATTTCCTTTGTGCGGTGTGCAATTTGCTACCATTGTGAATTTGAACTGGCCTTGGAAATGTTTTGTTTGACGTAGGCAGGTGCACAACTTTGACAAGTACTGCAGCTGTTCATTAATGAGGAACCCATTTGACTTTCTATAGACAATATTGGGTGATTGTATGTAGTCTACAGCAGAAGGAAACCAGAGTGCCCGGAGAAGACCTGTGCTATCAAACGGGTTGCATGCAGAAAGAATGGATCACCTAGGGATCAAACTCTGAACCCCAGCAGTGACAGGCACAGATTTGTGCACTGCGCCATTTTGACAAGAGAGCATTTCAAGTACCGGTACGTTAACCAATTTCTTACTTTCTCTTTTCCAGTCAACTGCCCCCAATCATACTAAATGAGCAGACCGACAGCCAGGCGGCCAGTGACACCAGAACACTCACAGCAATTCATCCGTCAGCGGTACGAAGACGCCGCCCACGTCATCTTCCGCCATCAACAAAAACACGACCGAGACCCTCCGAATTATCTGACGTTTGGCGAATCGTGCAAACATACGGATTACGCACATTACGGTAACGCGAATGTGGTCAAAGTTACGAAGGATGTGCTAAGGACAAGCCCTGAACGGACAAAAGTGGATAGCAAAGCAAATAATCAGTCAACTGTTTGTACAATAATGTGACGTAGCCTTCGCTGGTATTTGAACCCTGTAGTAGTACCGCTTATAGATTTGCTCATAGTTTTGCCCTTGGTCTAGTCTTCCATTTTGCAGCCCGAAAATAGATTTAAGAAATAGTTATTGCAGAAACTAGATGTGCTGTTTGTACAATGTAGATCAAATAATTAAGATCAAATAATTAATGAGTGGATCTTCAAAAGGCAGCTTTATATGACAAGAACTAATATCATTATCAAAAAAAATCATAATTAAAAGTTGGCAAGAGTTCTAACTGGAGGGGTGGTGATCTTCAAATTATAAGAACTGAACATACCGGTAATTGGGAACAGACTATAATTGTTGACGACTGCTGTAAGAATGGAAGTCCATCCGTATTTGGAACAGGGTATAATCCCGAATAAAAATCTGTGGTACGTGCTTTCGACTCTTGGTGAAACTCCATCGATGCGGGTTGGCCACTCATGTAATTTCATTCCCGGAGAAAATGGTAACGGAAAATTATTCTTCATTGGTGGTGCAACACCTAGTGGGTCATTTTCAGAAGTGTGTCTCCTGGATCTCGATACATTACAATGGGATACGTGCGAGGCCGAGGGTTTCAACGGTCGCTACGAGCATGCAACATTTGTGCCAAAGAGTGCACCACATAAAGTCTATGTATTCGGTGGTGCGGAACAATCGGGAAACATGAATAGCGTCCAAGTTTATGATATGGTGGACCATACTTGGAGGCCGGTGGAAGTCACGGGTGATCCGCCGTCGCCCAGGACGCAGCACACGTCTCAGGCCGGCTGTGGGGATAAATTCTACGTCTTCAGTGGTGGAGAGTCAGGGGCCAACCCCGTAAATAATCGTAACGTTCACTGCTTTGACACTTGCACCCACACATGGCGTGTTTTACCCACACAAGGAAAGGCCCCAGACCCGAGGCATGGCCATTTACTGGTTGGCGTCGGGACAAAATTATACCTCCACGGTGGAATGTCGGGTTCGAACTTCTTCGATGACCTCCACATCCTTGATCTCACAACGAACACATGGCATAATGAGAAAAAGCGGAAAGGGTTCCTGTCGGCAAGGGCAGGACATAGCGGTGTTGCCGTCGGCAAGTTCATCTATGTCTTCGGTGGGATGAACAAGGAAGGTGCCCTTGATGACACGTACAGATTGAATACAGGTATATGTTGAACTCTTGCATTTGAAAATTAGGCGTCTGTATGTATGCATTCAAAAAAATCTTAGGCCCATTGGCCAGTCTTTCTGCCCCACAGTGACTGATAAAGGCTGCAAACCAAGTTAGGACCTGACTAAACTCAGTAACAGATAACACGCTGTCAAGTTGGAAGTCGAATGCTCTTGCATTGCAAATCCTGACTAAACTCAGCAACAGATAACACGCTGTCAAGTTGGAAGTTGAATGCTCTTGCATTGCAAATGCAGCAAAATTTTGTAAGATATTCTAAATTTCTGCTTATTCTTTCCCTATTGTTTCAGAGAATCTGAGATGGAGTCGAATCGATGTTGGTGGCCCACCACCCACACCTCGTCTCGACTTTGCAATGTGCGTCTTTCCGTATACCGTCACCGTGACTGCAGAATCGACCACGAACGACGGAGGAGCTGCGCAAAATGCAAAAGATGCTATGGAGAAACAGCTACAGGTGTTGAGCATTCGCTCTGACGATGGTGTGGGGCAGGACGAGACACCAGAAGGAGCTGGTAAGATTCATTTGATGCAGCAGCTCCATCCTGGAACTCCACGTGTATTGGCTACATTTGTGCAAGCAAAGTCGGAGGGCGTAGTGATGTCACACAGAAAACTTGACAGGAGATACTGTCTACTCAAATTTCGGGGAGGGGGGTCAGACAAATTGAGGTCATCAATACAGAAATTTCAATGTCGCGTTGTTTGTTTCAGAGCCAAGCAAAGAGATGTCAACAGCTGCGCAAATTGAGGAAGATGAAACGTCTGGCGATGCGTCTGCTTCTGCATCAGGGGCCGAGGCCAGTGAAAAACAGACAATAACGTTAATTCTATTGAACGGAGGGATGGATACCCAAGGGAATATCTGGGATGACACATTGGTCTTAAAACCAGAATGATTCCAATACACAGGTCTGTTTCATCAGATTTCTAACATGACAAACTGTGACATATCCACTAACAAAAGTGTGTTTATCTTTTTGTAACTTCCTGCCATTCTGTAGTCGGATGCTTCATTCGACTTGACAGCCACATTGAGTTCCAAGCACCAACAAACAATAATGTTGATTTAGCTATATCTCCCAAGGTGGCAGATTCAAAATAGAAATTATTTGAAGAAATTTATTCATTTCAACATTCTAACGAACATTCCTTCAAATATTTGTTGAAACTTTGACTTTCAGTTTCTGAAATGCTGAAATACTGTAGATCAGTATACTAAAACAGTATTTGACGACAGAAATTTTGTTGTCAGTACAATGTATTTAATTTTGATAAGTGTTAGGTTGCTATTTTGCCGTGTTGTTTGTTTCATATTTTGTTTTTAGCTCAGCTGACCAAAGGTCAGCGGAGCTAGTCAAATAGGTATTCAGTGGCGTCAGTGTGTCAGTCCAGCAGTCCACCAGTCCAGCAGTCCAGCAGTCCTGCAGTCCAGCAGTCCATCTGTCCAACTATGCCCGACGTTTTGTAACCGTAGTAGCTAGAGACTCCAAATTACATCTGAAGGTAGCCCTTGGTGAACTCTCCTCGGAAACAAAAAATGAGCGCAATTTGACCTATATTAGGCGCACCAGGGGGCGTTTTGTGTAAAATGAAATATCGCAATATCTCAGTCCCTATGATAAATATGTAGACAAAAAGTGATGGGATAGATAG
>NMRB01000594.1:37028-54828 GCA_002633025.1 Notospermus geniculatus
TTTGACACCACGACTTGTACTTTCGTTTGCATTGATTTACAGAGATTTTTATCTTTTACACATTTGTTACGTACTTAAAATGTTTTCTTTACTTTTGCAAGTCAAGAATTATCATTAGGAATGTGAAATTCCATTTAGCATAAGTTGACCTCTCTTCTGTGCGTTTCTGTACATTATACATGTTGTAGACTTATTTCTTCGGACATGCTAAAGCGTTTAAACATGCTCGTGAAAAGGTTTGTACACTAAGCAACTTTTAACACTTGAAGTCAAACAACTCAAGAAGTTCTACATTTGGGAGTTTTGAAGTTTCACATATCATTCATGCATTGTCATGCAAAATTCTACAGTTTTATCATGTTTGCGATGTGATGTTTTAAAAGTAGAGATAAAAGTAAACGGTTCGCTCTGCAAGCTGCATGTATACAGGTGTGTGAATAGAGATGGCAGTAAGTTTTACCAATATGGTTCTACCGGTAATGCATTCCTAATTTCCAAGTCGATGAAGATTTTATCTGTATGGCAGCTCAGGTGTTTTGTTTTCTCTACACAGTGTAAAACACAAGGCCCGTGGTAGGGTAGGTTACTAAAGGCGGAGTATGGGCCTATATGGATGTCTATAGGAAGATGCCCTATCGTGGTCCCCCTACCATATAGGCCAACACATGCACAACAAATCGACAGCAAACTTTAGGAGGGCAAAGGTCAAGTATATGGATTACTTTCTGCAGACCTCTTCTAATATGTATAATTTACTACAGCATTCTATCTGGAGGTACACAGACATAATCATTGTACGTTTTTATTTTTTCAGTCATTTCCATGGACATGTACTGTGCTGTGTTAATTGTGTATGTAGTCATGCATTCCATATGACTTTATCAATGACTTCACTGGGGTATAAATACTTGTACATTTATGATAAATTATTACTTGATGATAAATCATTCACTTTTGACTTGGTCCTTCACTTGTTTCGTTACTCTGCCTTCCCCGTAGAAAAGTCACAATCACACGATCACAGCGCAGGGTTGAAATTTTTAGAGTCACCCTAAACTTCCTACGCAGTTGTGACCCACGCCTCCTTCGGTTTACCCGCTCTCCACAACTGCTTCACTTTGTAAAATTCGCCACGTTTGGTCAACAGATGCACTGAGAGAGTCGACCGATGAGAACATCGAGCAACCTGTAACCAAACTGGCCTGAGACACTTTTCATTGGCTGAGTGGATCATGTGATCTAGTAGCCATGGTAGCACAAGAACATCCGTTGCCAACGGGTCGAAAAGTTGTGAAAGAAGCGTGCTGATAGGCTATAAAACTCACGCCAGGCCCCAACGCCATCTGTTGACCAAACACAGCGACTTCTACAAAGTGAAGGAGTTGTGGAGAGCGGGTAAACCAAAGGGCGCGGTACAGAACTTCCCACAACTGCATAGGGAGTTTAGCGTCACCCTTGACAAGATCCCATTTCACTGAATTTGCAGCCAATGCTGCTATAAAATAACATTTATATCAACATACTGGTAAACTACTTACCATTGACAATGTTGCCCGCCTCCTCTTTTCCGAAAACGTTGTTCTGTTTTGAAGATTCAGGAAAATATTCCACCTCTATCCAAATCCAAACCTCATTTCCTGATCTTACTGGAGTGACTACCAGCAGAAAACTGCCTTGAATGTATTCAAACTGTATGCAGTGTACTGTGAATGTCCACAGAGTTGGTGACATAACTTGTCCCAAACCTATTACAAGCCCTCTTACTTGATGTGGCTTTGAACAGCATTGGTGGAACCACAATAGGCCTACATGTAACAAAGGAGTTCAATCATGAATTGAACCCTCAACAAAGAATGATCAGTAAATTGAGTCTGTGAAGGGCAGTCAGGAGTGACTTCTGCTGAAATGACATCGGACTTGTCAATTTCATTGTTTGTTGAACCCTGCTTTTGTTGTGTCTCACATTTGACAATGGGCAATATGAAAAAAGACTAGGGTAGTAAATGCTTTTACTTGAATTTTGCAATACAAATGCACTAGGCAATGCTGTACAAATCTGAAGTAAAAGCATTTGCTGGTCTTTATTCATATGACCGAATGGCTGGTATTCACAGAAGTAAGCAAATGCTTTTACTTAAGATTTGCACAGCAGTGTCCAATGTAAATGTACTACAAAATTTGAAGTAAAAGCATTTGCTAGGTATAAATATCAGCCTATGTGGGTCACTCAGTAAAGTCTAATTGTGCTATTTCACCCCATTGTTCAGTGTCTGATGTATCTGGAGAGGTGTACTTGGATACAGTTTTTTTTTCAATTGTAGACAAAGCTGGGATGGGAAAAACCTGCCTAAAATGTTGGGTTCTAAGAATATAATACATCGCATTTTTCTCAAACGTACGTTTGGCTGACCCTTAAAAGTACCACCAGCAGATTACTTCCAGAATCTCCAAGGCTTTTTGGCAATAAAGAACAAAATAATGTGTATTTTTTCCATATAAAGATTCTTCATTATGAACCAAAAGGCACAAAAATCATACATTGATAAATATCAACATCTAGTATACAAGTGCTCAAAATCACACAAGTTTTCAATAAACTGAATTACCAATCTTTCTCCTCAAAGAAAGGTAACACAGACTAGCACAACAGCGATATTTCACTAAAGGAGCTTCCACTTTACAGAGGGTCGTCATAGAGGTGACCTTCACAAGGTGACCTCCACACAGGTGACCTTCACCCCAGATGACCTCCACAAAAATGTGGACATGGCTTGTATTTCTAAAAGTAAACATCTAACACGCTTCTTGAAATAGCTAATCAAAAAGAGTATCAAATTTTTTCAACTTGAAGGCCTGAAGAGCACGTATGAAAATTCCTGAAAATGGTGACATTTTCCCAAAATTTCTGAGAACTTTTTGCACCAACAGACAGAACAATGCAAAGAAATTTCCACTCTGGCTTACCATCGGTGCTGCCATCTACACTCGACCTGAGAATCTCGGGTCATTTACGGTTGTACCCCCCCCCCCCCCTCGTAAGAAGTGCAAGGAGGGGAATGTTGTAAGACCCTGGGTGCGAGGATGATATACACTTGGCTCAGACCAAAACAGTAAGACGCGGTCCGACACGCTATCCCAGAAGTTTTTGGATGAGTATGTACTTTCATATAAACAGGGGGAAAAGATGAAGATATGTCCACAGAAATCATCAAGAAACAATGAACAAAACACAGTGAAGTCTACTTCAGCTTAGCCCATTCAGTGCCAGAGAAAAATTGGGCTTTTTGTGGAAAACTCAGTTTGATGCCAGAGATAGGTGTTTGAAAAAAGAACTGACATCGACATTGGTATAGCTCAATGTTAGCCAAATGCTTTAGTTTGCAAAAAGTTTTCAACTGACGTTCGGGGGCTTCATCCATAATTGAGTAGCCTTGATACCATAGTGGTTATCACGTCTTCTTAGAAAGCGGCAAGTCCCAGGTTCGCATCCTGGGCCGTATGGGGTTAATCATCCTTGGCTCTGCAATCTGTCGCATGGCACAGCAAGTCATGGTGCCGTGTAACTTGTGCCTATGCAAGGGCAAGTAAACGACCCTATCCAAGTCAGGAACACGAGTAGCTTGAGACGGCCTCTTCCATGCTTAAAGTCCGGCAACATCAAACTACGACCCAATGGAATGCGGAAGTCCTGTAATGTGGTTTTAATCATGCCTGTCGACGATTTGTGGTCGTTCCTGATTGTTCACGTTGTGCACCGGTTATTCAAGAGCCGCATGTGATTAAAGGTCCGTGGAAAATCCAACTATCAATTTCCAAACTTCCGCATTCCATTGGGGTCAAAGTTAGATGTTGCCAGACTATACCAGGGTCAATAATGCTATGGCTTTGGCCCCGATGGAAAAATCTAATACAAATCCCCAGAGCCTGGGGTAGGCACTGAAAGGGTTACTAGAATTGAGACTGGGGGACGTTTCGTACTGCACTACAGCACACTTTCAGTAGTACTTGAATAAGATAAATAGCACATGGAAATCTTCTCTCTCAAATAGAGGTAGATAATCTCTAATTTATGCAAAGAATTACGTCGATAGCTTAGTGAATATTCCTGGCGTGACAAGTCATGTTCATTGGGAGAAAAAGTGAGCAGGAGCTGTTGTCTTCTCAGGCTCCATACTGCATATATCATATGTAATTGGTATTCAAGCCTGGAGAGTGTACCAGGCTGGATTATAACGGCCTGTCAATCACACCTGTCAAACATGATGTTGAATTCACCCTCACCAAAGCAACACCTTCAGTCTCACCAGAAACCAAAGACCAACAACAGTCCAGTCAGACCAAATGGGCAGTGTATTAACTAAGTGTAGACACTTTTTCAAAAGCTTTGGAACGACACACATTGTGGCCATGAACAAAGAGGAAAGCTTTTCAGAAAGAAGGATGCTGCATCATCATCCCGTCGTTTTGAACAGTTTTAAAATGTCTTCATTTGTCGTTGTTTCCTCAGGTAAAAGATCTTCGGTGTCTTTTATGGATTTGTTTGCTCCTCGTGTTAGCAGCAGTTTGATGACTTCGGGATGTTCACAAGAAACAGCTGTTGACGAACGAGCAAGGAATTAGAAATCACCAGGGAGTAAAGGCCTGTTTCCACTACAACGGATTCCGCTGCGGTTTGCGGCGCACCGGAGCGGTTTTCACAGGGTTTTGGATAAGCCTTCGATGGTTTAACAACACATGGCGTGTTAATTATCCCAATGCCTCTGAAAACCGCTCTGGTGCCGCAAACCCCGGTGGAATCCGTTGTAGTGGAAACAGGCCTTAAATCTATCAATTTGGATTTGAGATGACTCCAATATCAACCAGAGCCATCGGCAAAGCTGCCAACATCAACCAACACCATTGGCAATGCTGCCAACATCAAGCAATGCCATTGGCAATGCTGCCAACATCAACCAACACCATTGGCAATGCTGCCAACATCAACCAACACCATTGGCAATGCTGCCAACATCAACCAATGCCATCGGAGATGATGCCAATGTTACTTGTAATGCACACGATCAATGACTTTGATAAAACAAACTGAGGTTAGAACATTCATGATATCTTACCATAGTGTAATGGTGTCTGGCCCTCTGTGTCCTGAAATTGTGAAAGTACGCCAGGAAATAAACCGGCTTTCACAATGAAATGGTCCATGGACCATGTGCTCACCTGGGTGAACGTTCCAGAAAAACAAATGACAAGTGTTAAATCGAAACGTTCCAGGGTCATGTATCCCCGTCAGATGCACTTGATAAAAATTTGGAGACAATCCAGTTACACTTCAGGAGTTACTGGACTTTGAGCTTTGGTTTTGGCCACCTGGTGGCCAAGCAGAGAATTGAATCGGACCGAAAAGTGGTGTCATACGTCATCTGACATAGGGGTGTATATGTACCAAATTTCAAGTCAATAGCCCAAGCAGTTACGAAACGCGCCACCAAATGACTAAATTTTGAACTTTGACCTCTGTGACCTTGAAAAGTCGGTCAAATCAAAAACCTCTTACTTATGTCATGCATCCTCATTAGAACCACCAATGATAAAAATTTGGAGAGGATCCACTCATTAGTTCATGAGTTATTGCACTTTTTGTGTTTTTGGTTTCCGCCACCTGGTGGCCAAGCTAAGAGTCGAATCGGACCGAAACTTGGTGTCATAGGTCATCTGACCTAGGGGTATATATGTACCAAGTTTGAGATCAATAGCTCCAGCGGTTACGAAACATGCCCTGCTAACGGAACACGACGGACGACGACGACGACGGACGACGGACGCAGACCCACGACAAGAGCTCACCCCAGGTGAGCTAAAAATGGAAGAATATGGTACGAAACCTGTTTCAAGAGGTAGATTCTGCCAATAGGTCATTGGTCAGAAAAAATTTCACACCAAAACATGAAAATTTCTTGAAACGCATTTAAGCTACTTACTGTGAGGTTGACATCTGCATTTTTGTTAAGTAATAATTCTACCATTCCTGCATTACCCCGATCACAGGCCCAGTGTATTAAGGCAAGACCCTGGAACATAAAAGAGGTAGGTATGTGATTGCTTCCGAGGATGAAAATTGGCTTTAGCACTCATCATACTAAAACACCCAGGCACTTGCTCTCAAATGAATTGAATGACATCTATTTATTCATTTGGGCCAAAAATCTTCACCACAAAGGGAGCTACCAAGATTGGCTTGGGAGTAGTTTACAAAGAAAATCCACTGATGGGAAGTTTTTGGTACATATCTACTGGTACCGGTAGTTGTGGTGGAGGTTCACATACCTCTGAATCTTTTTGGTCCACTTCATGTTTCCCTGATTTCAGTACTCTTTCTACTTCTGCCAAATTCCCATCAATGCACCAATCAAAAATCGTCTTGTCCTCGTCCTTCATTGCATTCTCCTCCGGCGGACACATGACGCTCACGCCAACTCCAAGTCCACCTGACGGCGATCTCCCTGAGGTTTGTGAACTCTGGAACAGAAAAAGATACAGGCCCGTATTTTAGAATGCTCCTCAACATAAAGGAGTTCCTCAAGGCTATTGTTCTCAACAGGAGAACAATAGCCTTGAGGAACTCCTTTACATTGAGGAGCATTCTAAAATACGGGCCATAATCTGACCTCCATAATACCTCACATACAAGTATAACACACTACATTCGAGCCAACACCGGGGCACCAAAAACCTTACCTTATTTTCCCAATTTGGGTCATAATTACTGAGTTCAGTTATATATTCTTTCATTGCATCAGCCTTGCTCTTCTCCCCTAACTTCTTCCATGCCTCCCTGAAAAGACGGAGGAAGGAATTCATTTGTAATGGTGTTTAAAAAAATCAGGGGCAGAGTTCAACACACAAATGTTAGAAGAGATAATATGATGAGAATTGCTTGCAGACTGGACTCCTTCATTTTGAAGTGGCCAGAGGGTGTGATTTTTGAAAAGAATCTCACCATTTTTGTTTCCCCTGAAAGTCGAAGAATCCTGGCTTTGGAGAATTGCAGGGTCCTTCTTTGCACTGAAAGATAATTTTTCAGGAACGAGTTTAGAATCCCCGATCAGTGTCCAAAAAAGGTCATCGATTGACGGAATAAGCCGCATCATTGTACAATAGGCCTACCGTATGATTTCTATTTGTGTGCCATGGACATGATGGAGTAGCCTAACCACGGTCTTATCAAGTAAGAAGAACACCCCTCTATATAACCAGGTTGAGAAACGGCAAAATGTCGGATGAAAAGATCAGTCAAATTTGGTCAACTCATAGGTTCCAATTGTCCACTGTATACGTCAGCGGGAACATTAAAGTATGAACTTTGTTAACACACAACTTTTGAAACGAATTGATAACCAAAAAGATGATTTTGCAGCCTTTTTCGGCCGCCCCGTTCGGAAAACGTTTTATCCGCAACAAATCAGCTTGGTGTGAGACTAGCTGAGACTACTGCAAAAGCAGTCTCACCAAGCAGTCTCGCGCACGCAGCCTGTGTTAACGCAGAGAGGAAGTACATGAAGTACTGCAAATTGTTGCGGATAAAACGTTTTCCGAACGGGGCGGCCGAAAAAGGCTGCAAAATCATCTTTTTGGTTATCAATTCGTTTCAAAAGTTGTGTGTTAACAAAGTTCATACTTTAATGTTCCCGCTGACGTATACAGTGGACAATTGGAACCTATGAGTTGACCAAATTTGACTGATCTTTTCATCCGACATTGTGCCGTTTCACAACCTGGTTATATAGAGGGGTGTTCTTCTTACTTGATAAGACCGTGGCCTAACGTCACTTCCGATCGGGGATTCAAAACTTTAGCCGGACCAACAGCAAAGGCAGGAGAACTAGAAGCAACTGCCATCAGGCACTGGTGGCTCAACGTCTTCACTCATCATCATGATCATCACTGCACACTGTGGGCATGGTGGGGTCTGCTGGACTGGCTCTGCATTCTGAGCATGCTGAGCTGAGCTTGAACATGTTGAAATGTCCTCAGCATAAGTGGGCTCTATGGGGGCTGACTAAGGGAATATGACAAGAATTCTGGCACCTGTTTAAATCTAGCATAAAAGTAGAGTAGCTTTGTGCTATCTAACTGTCCACTAATCGCCCTGACATAGTTTGCTGCGCGTTCAAATGTCGATGAAAGATCAGAATCGGACAAATTTTCCTCCATCATTTTAGCTTTGTTGTTACGTCGTTGCACAGATTCTGTCTCAGCCGCTGGATCGTCCTGGATGTTGTTGTCTCTGCGGCCTCTAGGTTGAGTTCGGATAAAAGGAGCACGCATTACCTAGAAGAATATCGGATCACAGCAGAGATAAAAGCCCCATTAAATGGAGGTTNGGGGGGGGGGGGGGGGGAGGACTTACCTCATCCATCCAGGCACCACTGGTGCCAGCAGGACATAGTAGTTCATATAGGCATGAAGAAATTACCTGTCTCGGGAAAGAATAGGATGGATATTATAAGGCGTGGTCAGTCAAAGAGCTCCATGTCCATGTTGTCAGCAACATGTGAATTGACAGTACCGTACCATGAAATTTATGCAAATGAGGAAAAGAACCACTGATTTCTTACAGCAATATTTTATTACCTACATATATCTCCCCGTGTTATATTTTACACACTTACCACAGCACATTAACCCACTGACTACACATTTACAATGCTGACAGCACCATCATGATTAAACAATTTTCATGAATCAGTATTTAAAGGAGCACGGTATTGCCACTTTTTCTTGACAGCCGACGCCACCGCGCCACTCTCCAACCCGAGGGTCTAACTACATGTCGGCGAATGACCCGATTTACTGCGTACATTTTGTAATGCATTTTTGTAGTTTGTCTTACTGCCGCTAGGTGGCTCCCTCTACGTCGGGAGTCAAATAACGCATTTGAGATCCAATACCGTGCTCCTTTAATAAGAAATTTCCAGTGATACCTTCAATACTTCAGGCCATGTGTAATTAATTCATTGCGTGTTGCATCCACTGAGGCCCAACCAATGAATTTTCTTTTCACAAATGGATGATCTTGTATTTAATATGATGGAATATTTTTCACTGGAATATTCAACACAACGTCCAACAAAGTGACACACCGACAAAAAAATATGCAGTACCACACCACACTGAAATGAAGATGGCGTTAGTGATGGCAGCAATGCTGGGGCACAGGACCAGAAACGGAAAATCAATTGTACATGCCCTTATCTTGAGTATTCTTATGTATTCTCACACATTGTTACTTCATAATCAATCCGAGGACACTCAATTAGCCAATCCGAGGACACTCAATTAGCCAATCAGAGGGCAGCCAATTAACCAACCAGAGGACAGCTAATTAATCAACCAGAGGACATCTATAAATTAGCCAAGCAGAGGGCAGCCAATTAACCAACCAGATGACAGCTAATTAGCAAACCAGAGGACAGCTAATCAACCAACCAGGGGACAGTTAATTAGCAAACCAGAAGATAGCTAATTAACCAACCAACCAACCAGAGGGCAGCCGACCAACCAACCAGAGGGCAGCTAATTAGCAAACCAGCGGACAGCTAATTAGCAAACCAGATGGCAGCTAATTAGCAAACCAGGGGGTAATTAACCAACCAGAGGGCGGCCAATTAACCGACCAGAAGGCAGCCAATTAACCGACCAAAGGACAACTAATTAACCAAACAGGGGGCAGCCAGTTAACCAACGGACATGACACTCCACTCCTGCAGTGGAGACTGCAGCGATTCCAAACAATTACTATGACAACCATCCGTTTGCAGTCGTATAAATATCTTTGATAAAAAGTTTATGAGTCGCTGTATGTCGTCATGCGAATATCCAGTTACCATAGGGATGAACCTTTTGTAGTTTGTAGAGAGGAACATTCAGGCCAGGGAATCCTTGCATGTATGAAATATACAGCTAATTTAAATCTTAATTTCCAGAGAGCTATAAAGACTAAAAAACACCCCATTCGCTTTATGTCAGCACGAGGAATAAGGCGTTTTCTTTATGCCAGCCGTTAACTAAGGGACCATCTCAGCCAAATGAATGCAGCTGAGATCGATTTTTGTCATTTCATCAGTGGAGGCTATTGCCAATGGCAGTGAGATGGGAAACAGAAGCATCCATGAGTCTCTTCATTGAAGGCATTCTGAGGGCAAAACCTATCAGGCAGCACACTCAATGAATTCAACCATTCACTGGACACACTGGCAACAGACCATGAGATAACGAGATACCAGACAAATTGCAGAAAAAAGTTCTTGACCTGTTTTCTAACAATCGAGTTTTGCTAATAATCGTTCAAGTTTGACAATTCCTATGATTCATTCGACCAGAGATTTAGTAAGACTTGCTTATGAATTTTTGATTCTAACTACACATTCTGTACATGTTTTTCTTGACCGGCAAGAAAAGTCGATCCTCCATCGAATCACAGATCACAAGGATGTAGATTTGTTTTATGGCATGCAGGCTATCACCATTGTCGTATCACAATTCAGGCAGCCCATAGGCCCTCCACAAGGATCCATGTCACTAGGTGTCACTGGGGTGGATCAAGAGAGAGGCCTTTAAGAAGCCCCCAAACACACATACATTACAGTTATCATTTTTCAAGGTACCGGTACATTCCTCCATCAAGGAGCAGTGAAATCAACAAAGAAAATGAGACAACATCACATACAATATTTAGAGGAGATCTCATACCATTTCACAAAGCCTCAGTGAACCTAAAGGTTGTTGTGGCGATTACTCTTACATATTGACAAAAGGCATGGTACAGATCTCAGGGAGGCTTTTTAAAGAAACTTCTTAAAGGACCACAGTATTGCTTCCCAATCCTGCGTTACACCTACCCGCGTTAAGGGGGGAAACCTCTATTAATGACTTGGTAAACTACCGCATGCAACTAGTCTCGCGCAGCCAGCCGTTTCGTTCCGCAGTACTGATACACAAACTTGTTCGATCAGCGGCTGGGTGACCGAGACTGTAATCATACATTCTCCAACACTGGGGCGAAAGGCTTAACTACAGTATTGGAGCATGGTGCCGGTGGCGCCGGCTGTCGACAGAGAGATGCAATACAGTGGTCCTTTAAAATAATTTCCTGCTGTTTGACAACAATGCCCAGAAAATGGATCCAGCAAGATGAATACCAAGAGTACTGGTACAGACTAAATGTTCACAGGAGGATGGTAATTCTGCGGCCGCAACTGATTTAAAAACGCCATATTGACCGCACTGGGTAATGACCTCGAACGCCATTTGTCACGCATCTTAATCTCACGCGGTGTCTGAACATTTTTATGACTATTGACAGGAACCATGGGATACATGGTGTAGCTATGACGATGGAACCGTTTCTGTGTTTTTAACTCGGCGACGCTGTCATGGCTCTCATCCTGATAATCAGAGTCGTCATTGTCTTTCCCGTTTTGCAGCCCCAATTCCGCGTCAGGTCCGGCGCTAGTGATATTCTCCGCGCTGATGCTACGTACCGTGTCTTCTGATTGTTTTACGCTTAGCGAATTTTCGCCGCCGATATTTTCTGTCCAAGCACCTTTAGATAAATCTGAAGCACTATTGGCTCTGAGTATATTTGGGATTTCTTTCAATTCCTGCTGGACCCGGAGATCTCCGTAACTATAATGCGGGAAGTGGCGATATTGATCCTCTAGCTGGATCGCGTTCGGTGGCATCTGGATCATATCCAACCCACTTTTTCTACGCCGCCTTGACGACGGTTTTTCTGTCTTCTCTGAAGAAACATCATCAATAGGACTAGCAGTATCATTAACATATCCCTGGCCCGTATTACCATATTCATGAGACTTATTTACATATCCTGTGTCACTAGGAGATCCTTTTGTGTCAGTATAATAAATTCCAATGTCATTTACGTAATTCTCTGTAACTGACCGAGATCTGACTTTACCATTTTTACCCAATCCATTCGACCCACCGTCCACCACATCGAAAGATGCCTCAGCACCAGTTTCACCGATGTCCAAATTACTACTCAAAAAAGTCCCAGAATAATTGCGATATCGCATGCCAATCAATTTCTCATCAACAAACAGAGACGAATCACTATAAGTCCTATCCTTAAAGCTTTCTCTTGAGTTTGACCGCCCCCGAGTGGTATGATGAGTATCCTCAGAATCTGGCTCTCGATGATTTGACCGCTTCTTATGAGCAACAACCTCACTAGTACCAGCACTAGTATCACCACTACTCGTACTTTTCGTCCTACGCACGTGATTGAGGTCATAACGTTTCTTAAATTTCCGCAAAGTCTTTTTCAATTTTTCATTTCGCTGTGTTAGTATCTTTATATTTTGTTCCTGGAATAAGATAGTCTGCTCTTTTTCTGTCAATAATGCCGTGATACCTTTTTGCTCACGGCGTAGCTGGCCCTCAAAGAAGTATAAATTCGCCATGATGTCCTGTATCTGTTTTTCGTGCTGGTTCTGTTGGCGTCGTATCGTAGCTTCACGATCCTCCACCTCTTTGCGACACGCGGAGATCAAATTCCTCATTCTTTGTTTCTGTTTCTCCATTTTTGCTTCAAGTTCGACGTTGGTGTCGCTCAGTGAGGTCAGACGTTCGCGGAGACGGATTACTTCTCGAACGAGCTGTAACGAAAAGATGGAGAATTTGTAAGAAAATAATCAATGCTCACATCATGCGATTCTAAGGATATCAGAATCTACCACTCGCTCCCTACAACATCATGCGATGGATGGAGCAAGCATTTTCAGCTGTTCCTCTATTTTGGGAAAAAAACTGAAATAAAAGCATTAACTGCAAGGTACGAGGCTGAAACGCACCAGTCACAAGCAAGAAATTTTTAGAATTTGTGTTTTAGGTTGCTATTTAGCACAAGTTTACATGTCACAGACTATGAATTTTGGCTATTTCAGAATTTTTGATCACGTTTTGCACCATACTGACCCTGTGCAACAAGGCCCCACAGACAAGGACAGATCTAACACCGTGAGAAAGCGGAAAGGGAGAAGATTCAATGAACTGTGACAATAATTGACAGGTCTGACTCAGAAGAATATGACCACAATATTTTTGTGTTTCACGTGACAAAACATGCAACATCGCTTGACAAACACAACACTATCACATGTCGAGGAACTCATTTACCCGTAAATAAATTTTCTATAAATCTAGCAGGTTTTTATCAGTCCTTTCGATAGAATTTATTCATGCCAATTTACCAGGAAAATATATTACCAGAATACTTAACAAACCTAATTTCACATCCTGTCTTTTGAAAGGCAGTTTTTCCACTTCAAAGGAAACATCATATCAATCTTTTGAAATACGATTTGCAATAAAAAACACCAAGTGTTAATATGAACTTCAAAACCACCTGCCGTAATCACCTGGAAAACTGACCTGGCCATGGTGTCACAGCAAAAGGTGTTTAGTGGAGCCTAATGCACACTAAACACCAGGTCAAAAATACCTTTTATTATAATCACTGGAAAATTGACCTGGCCGTGCTGTCACAGCAAAAGGTGTTTAGTGGATATACTAATGCACACTAAACACCAGTATCAACGTGAATGTCAAAAACACCCTTTTGTAATCACCTGGAAAATTGACCTAGACATACTGTCACTGCAAAAGGTGTTTAGTGGATCCTAATGCAACACCAGTATCAATGGACTTCAAAAACACCTGTGCCATAATCACCTGGAAACTTGACCTGGCTGTGCTGTGCCTCCGTATCAGATTCTTTGTGTTTGGCATCTTGACGTTTTATCCAACTGAACGAAATTTGACAATTCCTAATGTCACAACAGCAAAGGTGCTAGTCCGACTACAATCCTTTCACTTTATCGAGTGAATTCCCCTAGCTGTCAAAATGTTGACTTGTGCAATATTTCCCTCCACTGTTGCTTACGTAATCAGAAATTCACACTTTTAAATTTTTGAAGATTTCTTGCAAATCCATTGTTATTCCCGATAAGATGATTTTAAGTTCACTGTTGCAAAGAATTTTGATTAAAAATGCCTTGAGGACATCTTTGTCAGTCAAAAAAAGCAGACGTTTCATCAGACCTCGAGAATCAACAACCTAAAATCACAACTCCTTCACGCTGCTCGATACAGAACATTGAATTACGCATTGAACACAATAGACCCTGTCCTCGCTATTTATGACAACTCAAACACGCTGCTCTCTCCCCCCAGGCAAAAACGAAAATTATAATTTCCAATAAAGACGATCGCATTTCGTAATCCATTTATTTGTGTGCTTCCAAACCAGGCCGAATTTACACACCCAAACTGGTAAAATGCATACATGCGTGCACAACTTGAGACTCCTACGGCCTATTTGAGATCAAATGAAAGTGTCCTCATGCGAGGTAACAGCCAGCCTTGTGCCTAGGGTATTGTTCGAGGACAATCGAACAATCGGCTATCCGCATGGTGCCCTGGGAACTGGGTTGAGAAGACCTAGGCCTCAGTGAGAGGATAAAGAGAACATTGAGAGTCAGGTCAAAAGGAAGTACGGCCAAACTTCTTTAAAGTGGAACTGGTTGTGCCAGTCAAGGTGTCTGAATAGAGAATCAAATGCCACCATCTTGAATCTAATACAGTTTTCGCATTGAAAATTTATTGCCTTCTAAAGCTACGTTTAGTTGACATGCGGTAAGCGGAACGCTGATCGCGGAAACGGAACGCGGTCAACATTCCACATGTTCCATTTATCTGCACGCGGTATCACTTCCGTTTTTGTATGGCACCGGTTTGGTCCGTCCCTGTCCAATCACAGTGCTCTGCATTCCGCAACCGTTTACCGCGTGCAGATAAATGGATGAACAGAAATGGCTTGGAGCGAACAGACGTCTATTCCGGTTTTTGTTTCCGCGATGTGCATTCCGCTTTATACCAGGTATGCAGTGTTTCCAAGGACCCGAGCTCCCGGGTCAAATACGCACGAAATCTCCGTCTGACGCACGTAGAAAGCAGTGCTTGAATCATGAGGACGCATGATAAAAATCAGCCAGGGACCCGCACTTTTATCACTCTGGTTTAAAACGCACCAAAAATCATTTTGATGCACACTCTCACCAACTGCTAACTGATATAAAGTGCCTGGACGCGCGACATTCACGGCCTGTACGAGTCCCGCGAACCTGATATATCGGCATCAGACGATACCGCTATAATTTATGCAGCAAGGCGCCCGCTCCACTGGATTCTCCGAATCGTTCTCTCCAATCAGTCTTGCGCAATCATGATTTTCAATTGCACAGGCCAGTAGTATACACTAATGCACTCCGTAACCTGATCTGTGCGCTGGAGGAATAGAGAAGCAGTGATCGCTGTAGACTAGTTCCCGCCTTTGCCGCTGACGTTCCGGCAGCGCCAGCGAGTGTAGGCGGCAAAGACGAGAATCAGTCTATTGTAGGACTGATGAATAGCCCATGTGTGGCGGTGAATGAATGACTGCTCCTCAGATATGCATGAGAAAATGGGGACCCTCCAAAATATGAAAGGACCCTCATATTAAGAGTGCCATGGGTCTGGGACTCCTAGTGAAAAAAATCCTTTGGAAACCCTGGGTATGTCAGGTACGCAGCTGAAGAGCTTATTTGTGCAACAGTTGTGGCTTTGCTGCCTTCGAATAGCATTCAGAACATGGTCAACTGCAAATCTAGGCTTCGGGATGTAATCCGCTAGAATACGAAAATGTAGTTTTGAAATTGTGATGTGAATTTTGTGGGCCGTGAAATTTTCTCCCAGTGTCAGTTTTGATGCTGCCATGACTAATTTCCTTTAAAGGAGCTCGACGTCCAAGTTGTAAACAAACTGGTTTGTTTACAAACAGTGGTCAGCAAACTAGTTTTATTCCTTCGTGAAGGTGGCAGCACCAGTAGCGCCCCGTGATCGTTAGACTGGTGCCCGGTCCAATGCAACTCACTCACGATATTCACGTCAGTACAAATCACCGACAATAGGTGGCAGCACCGCAGGCGTCGCGTGGATAGAGAACTAGTGAGTGAGTGTTTACAACTTGGACGTCCAGCTCCTTTAAGAGGTAGAACTTTCCAGAGAAATTAAGATCACTATCGATGAAACAGATTTGACCGAGATGAAAATTTATTGAACCCAGTGGCATTGATGAAGGGTATAGGCCTGATATTCTAGAGTATTGTCAATGAAAGTTCACACCTGAATAACCCGTAGGCCTAAGTTTCACCTTACATTATTTACATCAATTGTGGTCATGCTGTGCTGATATAGAACAGTGATGTTTTCATACTGGACTAGGCCACAATCAAAACACAATCCAACCTCCCTTTGCTGACACCTCTACTTAGTGGACACCTCTCTACTCTTAAAACCAAAAGGTTATGCAATAGCAGTAGATGCGTCCCTCCTTATCCAAGACTCCATACCTCCGGCAAAAACCCTACGACGCCAGTTATGATATGATATGATACATGTATGATACGGCAAGACCCAAGATCTGCCTGTTTACAGGGTTGCTCAAGACTTCAGCACATTCAGGCCAGGGCCCAATCTCGCTGGCCCAGAGTTATGGCATTCCGCGTTTTCGGTTTGCTCCACTTTGTACGTCATCCTGAGAATTTCAGGTCATTTAGGGTCATACCCTCCCTCGGAACCAAGTGCAAGAAGGGGAGCAGTTACGAAGACCCTAGGTACGAGGATCCCTTGTACATTTGAAGGCAGAATCAGTAACATGAAACATCTGACTTCTGTGTTGGAGATTGGCCGGGGCCGGGGAACAATTCTGGGAAGCATAATCCTCCATGCAAGGTTTAATGGTTTGAAGAGAAATCAGAAATAAATCGTTTCAATGCAAGACTACTGTAAAGCAAGATAATTTTGTGGCTGAAAATTTTCGCAAATCAAGATTTATAGACATATTCACTGCAGGATATTTTCGCGAGTCTCTGCCATTTTTTTTCAGTTTTCTTTCACGGACCATGTTTATTATTTGCCTGCATTTATATTCGCGACAGGAAATTTTTGCGACTCATACACTCTCGTGAAATTCGCGAAAATTTCCTGCACGCAAAATTTTCCTGCTTTACAGTATCTAGTATTTGTACCTACCGGTATCCTTGTGACTTATCAATTATTTAAATGGTTCATATATCTTTGCGATAATGATATTTGCGATATTGGAATATGAAAGACCACAGGAATGCATGATTTTGCTGTTTACCGGCGATGATGGGACAAATTTATTGCAATGGGAGTAAAAAAGCAATAAAATAAGAATAAATGTGGTTTTATCTGCAAGAGAAATACATCACATCGGATAAAACGACAGCAATCAACTAAGTTTTGATTGTGAGCACCCATTTACTGACATACATATCCGTGAGGGCAACCAAAAAATCTTGATCCAAACCCAAACCCTTGACCCTAGCCTAAATTATCAGGTGGCTGTAGAGTTGTGTTCAGGTCGCTTCCTATTTCCACGAACAGAACAAAGGATACATCTTGATGTGGTACTAATGATCGAGTAATCAAGAGCTGAAATATTCCAGTGATGTGACATAAGTCATTTTCATTAGAACTTCAAACAAAGCAAATATTTTCTCAAGTACAATAGGCCATTGTCATCTCCAAGTTTTCTCCTAGTCAGAACTCAGCGTGCTCAAGTTACAGACCTATAGATATGTACCGTACCAAATTTTTGGTGGGACCCATGTTTATGAGCGACGTGATGCCGTAGTGCATCCATGCTGATGCATTTGGA
>NMRB01000594.1:69627-81199 GCA_002633025.1 Notospermus geniculatus
ATGGTGGAAACCTCTGAATATGGTGGAAACCTCTGAATATATGGTGGAAACCTCTGAATATGGTGGAAACCTCTGAATATATGGTGGAAACCTCTGAATATAATGGTGGAAACCTCTGAATATAATGGTGGAAACCTCTGAATATAATGGTGGAAACCTCTGAATATGGTGGAAACCTCTGAATATATGGTGGAAACCTCTGAATATGGTGGAAACCTCTGAATATATGGTGGAAACCTCTGAATATGGTGGAGATCTCTAAATATGGTGCAGACCTCTGTATATGGTGGAAACCTCTGAATATGGTGGAAACCTCTGAATATGGGGTAAACCTCTGAATATATGGTGGAAACCTCTGAGTATGGTGGAAACCTCTGAATATGGTGTGAACCTCTGAAATTGGTGAAAAAATATGGTAGAGACCTGCATTTGGTGGAAATCTCTGAATCTGGTGGAGACTTCTGACTGGTGGAAACCTTTGAAGTTGTTGGAAATGTCTGAATATGGTAGAAACCTTTGAAACCCGAGTAGAAACCTCTGAATTTTGGTTGAACCTCTGAATTTAGCGGAAACTTCTCCAGATATTGTGGAACCCTCCGATTTTGGTGGAGAAAACAGAATTTGTTTCAAACATCTGAATATGGTGGAAACCTTTGAAATTGAGGTCAGATCCTCTGAATTTGGTGGAAACCTCTGAATTCATGGTTTCTTTTCCCTATGGCGTATTTGGTACTAAGCTGTCAATTCATTGTTCTTATACCCGTAATATTTTTTCTACATATGAACGGATTCTATGAAATCTACACTTGTATCACACAAATTTTTCACCATGAATCATGCTGACACTGATTAATCTGAAGAACATTGGACCTGGTCACAACTGGCCGATTTCGTAGTATTTTCTATTGTCGGATATCGTTAGGACATTGTTATTAGTTCGTTCCTGCCATATAGCACTTCCTGTCGATTCCCGCATAACCACCCGATAGCATAGCAACCACAAGTCACTGTAAACAAAATGGTCGCTCTTCACGGCAAAAAATCTATAAAACTTTTATTCCAATGGCGAATGTTCTGTGTGTATGGTGATAGCATTGTTCAGCAGTTCTGGTGATGTTGGACTGACGGTGGTTTCTGAACAAGCTGAAAGCACATTATTGCAAAATGTGCATTATCATCACCAAATATGCGGGGTTTACAGTAGGTAATTCAATGAAGAGATTGTCGACTCCCAAGATTTTACGCAGGATACACAATTAGCTGCATGGTCTAGCAGTACAGGGTGTCCAAAAATGTTTTTGCCATCTTTATGAACATTCTCCTAAGAATTGTAAAAATATTTTTAGATGCCCAGTCTACAGTACAGGTCACAATTGACATCTAAATTCGCGTAAGTTACGAGTAAGTTACGCAACAACTCACGAGCTATGTTACGCGTAACTTACGAGGTGAGTTACGTGGTGAATTACCCGAATTTTGCTAGCTACGCAGTGATTTACGAGGTGAGTTACGCAATTTTGGCGAGTTATGCAGTGAGTTACGCGAAACCAAAGCCGTAAGTTACGCGTAACTTACGAGTAACTTACGCGAAGCCGTAGGGATGTCAATTGTGACTTGTACTGAAAACTGCTATTACCCGGTATCTTCTTGAGAATATATGAACATCTTGGGACAAACCTGTTGAAAACCTGTTGATAACTAAAGCGAGATTTTTCCTCATGAAAGACCAATTCTCATCAACAAAAGTGTAAATGGCGTGATCATTTTGACACATAGTAGATACCGGTAACAGAAAAAAGACAGAAAAACACATCGACAATTGAGTTGGTTTTTCAGAAGTGTATCCTGTAGCGTAGACGTTTCATTTGAATATTGAAACGGCAACGTATAAGGTACTTTTAGTAATGCATACATCCAATATCACCCACTTCATATTTCAACACATGTTCGTGTATTTTTCAACCTGTTGGATTTTGACTTCAATGGGGGAGTGGAGGTGTAACATATCACACGGTGTGATGCGAGGTACACTCCCTAACTCGCTGCCATACCCACACTTTTATACTTTGTGACTGGTGTTACGCGTACTTCCCATGAATGGAAAGATCGAGTGATTTCTTTCAATTGTGGAAACGAACTCATTCTCGAAGCCTCAATGGTAATTTGGACTTGTTGAAACAACTTGAAAGAAAGGTGATCAGGAACAGGCAACTATACTTGGGTTTGGAAAACAATCTACATCACAAGTATTAAACATTACAAGTATTACCTGAAGGACAGTATATTTTCATCTCTGTAACAGGACACCACCTCTAAATTAAGAATAGCATTTTTGTCAGTCTCAAAGGTGTTGTCAACTCAGTGCCCCCAGATTTTAGCAGACATATCTTCTGTTAAGTTTTCTGATGGCTGGGGATAGGAATTGAAAGAAATTTGAAGAAACTTTCTTCAGATGGTTCGTCTGAACAAACTTTCTTCAAATATTTTTCAATCAACACCAGAGGATGTGAGAAACCTTTGATAAAAGATGTTAATTGTCTGCTGGACTTCAGGGGGGGGGGGTCAGGTTGGTGGTTCTGTTCTACTTTTTTATACAGTCGAACATTCACAATGCAGGACCAAGGTAAGCAATAGGCTACCATTAAAGCTTTGGTATTTTTTAATGATATTGAACCAAGAGGGGAGCTCTAACTCAGCTCTTTATTGGCTCTTTAGACAATAATAATTTGGCAATTTTGTATGAATGTCGCCAGAAACCAGCAGACCCCTTGCAGGAAGCCTAAGCTGCCAAAGAGCGCTGCCGTCTATCACTGGAGTGTCAGGTCTGACCGGGAATCGAACTTAGGATCTCAGAGGCGACAGGCACTGATTGCATCCACCACACCACTCTGACAGCCTCTGAGCTTGTTATGTGAAAAATGTCATGTTGGGAATCTCACCAAACTGACCCAATGATGACTGACGTGACTGAAGAATTTCACCGAAAATCACCAAATTTTAAATAGCATCAAATTACCCCAATGGAATATTTCCGTGTAAAAAGTTTTGCTTCAGGAATCCCAACCGCAGGCTATGCTCCATTTGGCACATTTCAAAATAGTTTCCTTTTTTGGGTCATCTCTTTATAAATAGCTACCTGCAGTTTATAGAGCAGAAGAGGAGGCAATTACAATAGTTTGACATCAATTTCCTCTGATCAAATTCAGGGAAATGGTCTACAGCAAAGAGGGTGGGCTACTGAAGTGGTGTAGTGGGATATTAGTGCCCAATATCACTGTGGTCGAGGGTTCATCCCCGTCAACTTCATTCCTCCTCCGTTCAGTTACTGACTGGTCATTGGTTTCTTTCATTTTAACCTCTGCAATCAGGCCACCTCTCAATTAAGACATCATCTCTCAGTCCCAAAGTTGTCCTTTCGACTTGTCGTTCCACTTTATTTTCAATGGTCATTCAAACCTCGAGGGTTAATCTTGCCTGACACTATTAATCTAATTGTGGTAGAGCACTAATGAATTCGTTAGCAACAATATATTACCAGAGTGAGTAATGACATCTGCAATGGATCAGTGTGTGCATCGATTATACCATCAGACTGATAAATATGTGATGAAGCCATTAGGAGATTCTTTTCTATTTTTGTCAAAAATGTACCTAAAAACAATTGTCTATTGATTAGTCATCCAATCTATTGGATTGCAAAACCATGGGAACCGCAGCAGATTTTTGAGGCAGAAAAATGTAATCCCATTGGAGTGGGGGGGGGGCTGTTAAGTACCTTTAAGTTGCAAATTAAAGGTGATTTGCAACTTGGATTTCACACAGATTCTCTCAGGTTTTGCAACAAGTGAGAGGGAATGAGGACCCTAGCTCACTGCCTTCGATAGGTGTCACTAGTGGTTAAAACTATTAAATGAAACTGACATCCCGGTCCTGATCAATTTCCCACCCAAAAGGCATCCATTGTATGTATTAGGACCGGGTTGCGGTGTGCTGCCCTCTATCGAGCTAGGATCCCCATTCCTCAACCCTATTGGTGGTCTGAGACTGAGCCAAAAAGTCTCCTGGCTAGAACTGCTAGTAGTTGGATGGTTAGAGATCCATTACTGGTTGTTGGAGAGCTGAGCCAAAAAAGGTCTCCCAGCAGTTACCGGTATCACTGAAGTTGCCAACTTCAGTGATACCGGGTTGGTATCCTACATGTCCTAGAACCCGTACTGGTCTTTGGAGAGCTGAAGCCAAAATATTGGTCTCCATGAACCATTACTGGTGGTTGGAGAGCCGAGCCGAAAGAGGTCTCCTAGAGGAACCATTTACAGTAGTTGGAGAGCTGAGCCAAATAGGTCTCCCAGAACCGAATACAGTAGTTGGAGAGCTGAGCCAACATAGGTTCCCGTGGCTACTGGTACTTTGGAGAGCTGAGCCGTCTCCTGGAACTAGTATTTGGAAAGCGGAGCCAGCCAATACAGCGTCATGATTGCAGCTTCTGCAATCTGAATTTTGTCAATCAGCACTTGCATGCTGTGAATTCCCCCTTTAAACTACAGCAAACTATCTTATCATATTGAAGTTATAATTTACACAGGATATTTCAGGTCCATTAAAATTGAATGCCAGATCTGTAACAGAGCATATATATTGCCAGGTCTGAGTCATTACATAAGTTTTTTTGATAACCATATGACAGGCATGGTAAAACTACAGCACCTGTTGTGACTATCAGTTTCCCACCATTTACAATAGTGTATATTGGCAAGTCAACATATGCCTGGAGAGTGTGTTGTATACAGGGTGGTAAAAAAATGCCCACTCAACCGTGCCATATGCCAGCCATTTCCCACAGCCATTTTCAGCCTGCATTTATTTTGCCATCCTCTAGAGTGCCATCTGATACTTCATCGTTAAAGGGAGCTTCCCTTTCATCAAAAACTTCCTTGGTCCAATAAATTTAAAATTATGCCACAAACTTGGCAGCATTTTCTGGTGGTACCGGTACCATTGGGCCTAGCCTACCTGTTTGGGTGGGTTTATATTGAAGAGGGTAGAATACAGAAACCTCTCAATTCAGGCACGGATCTGGGGGGCACACCCGGCCCGTGCCCCCTATTTTTCGGTGACCAAAATGTTTAAAAAATTTTTCAAAGTGCCACAGAATTGCCTTGTAATTTGTCCCTCAGATGCTGGAAAATCATGCCAACGACCTTCTTTCTAGATTTCAAAATTTTATGGGGGACACCCCCCAGACCCCTCACTGAGGCTTTGTGCTTTTAGGGCTCACCTCCCTGTCATCGGTCCACCTCATGGCCTTCTGTGCCCCCCCCCCCTTTACCAGAATCCTCTGAACCCACCCCTGCAGTTGAAGAAACCTTTGGGACCAGCAAATGCTGTCCTCAAATGAGAGGTGTCCGGAGTAGAAATGTGGGACAAGACATGGTCAAATTGAGACTTCAGTAAGTTGTAAGAGAGATAGGGAGGTGCCATCCTGGCAGAGGCATCCAAGGATGGGAGGTCCCGGTGGGAGGTAGGTGAAAAAAACACGAATTCTTGGACCTTGGACTTAGGAGGAATTAGGCTATACTGTCAGTACTGTCAAGCTTGGACACACTCTGATTTTGCTGTCATACTTGAAGATAATAGCCTGACATTGTATTCAGCTCAAACTGAACTGTGGAATACGTTTGTTTCGTTTCGTGACGTGGACTACCACTACTTAGCGCTTAGGCCGGAATAAGTAGTCTAATGTGTGCAAGCTCCCTCCATGCTGTGTGCGGCAACGTGACACTCACAAGATCACAGCGGGTGGAAAGGGAAGTAAGCAAGAAAAGTTAAGGAGAAATCTTACCCCATCTCTTGAGATCTCAGCAAGAGACGCCTGCTCATCTCCAGGTATATCATCGTCCCTGCATGGTACTGAGGACATCCTGTACTCGTCGTCCAGGCTCCAAAACTCGGGGGACATATAATTCCAAATGCGGCGCCCATGGGCCGGGTATTTAGTTCAAAGTTCTCCACATAAATCATGAAGTTGTTAATTCCATGTTTGCCAAGTTTGAAGTTTGTCTGAATTGTATTCAGGGAGTGGGCAGTGAATTTCCAAAGAACGCAGTGACAGGCGTCTAGTCTCTGACGCTTCGGACTAGATATTGATAAATGACACTCTCCACGCAGCTTTGGCGGGAGCTGCGTGGAGTGTGAGGGTTGGCTAGCAGACGACACATTTAGACTAGTCCGCTATCCTCGAGCTGCTTTAGCGGAGCGGCTCGAGGACAGGGACCAGTCAGGTTGTGTAATTGGCACTAAAAATATGATGAGCGTTTTTATTATGGGCGGGGTCCAATCACAGGCAATTGCAGGGATAAGTGCGAAGGATGGTTATGTAGGTCCCTATGCATAATAGAATGTGAAATAGAAATTACTAAGGTGAAAGACATTGCTTCCTACCAGAATCGGACCCAAGGACCCTCGCATGAGGCACCAATCACCAGCACTAAGGGGCAGCACCTTAACCACTAGGCCAAATCCCCATCTTAAAAAAGATGGTTCAATCGCCTATGTTAAACGAGGCGTCCATCAGTACCCTGCGAGTAGTCCAAACAATCTCGAACCCAAACAGTTTTATGTTATGCGAGGGGTCACATGTAAGGAGATACAAGTAAAGAATGTGAAATAGAAATCGGGTATAATAGAACATTAGTGTTACATGTATAAATATCAATCAAATCTTGAATCATAATAACAGAGTAGGCCTATGTACAAGTGCCTCCCCCAACTGAATGTCATTTCACGGAAAGAATAGACTTGGATGGATGGACACAGACTACGATCTGTCTGAGAGAATGGATGGATGGACACCAACCTGGATGGACACTGCAATCCACCTGGGAATTAATGGGGGGGGGGGGGCANGAGTAGCAATTTCCTTTCCTTCCCATTTGTACAGCATTGCCTAGTGCAATTGTATTGCAAAATTCAAGTACAAGCATTTACTAGTCTTTATTCATATGACCCACTATGACGGATGGACACTGCAATCCATCCAAGAATGGATGGATGGATGGATGGATGGACGCTGCAATCCATCTGAGAATGGACGGACAGACAATCCACCCAAGAATGGACGGACGGACAGACACTGTGATTGTTGAACACTGCAATCCAAATGGATCCCAAGCCAATTAACAAACAAATTAGCAAAGAGAACAGAACATGGTTTTATGAGTAATAGGTTAGGAATATTTATTTACAAAGACGCTTCCAATAATTTAATATCAAGATTTATACATTTTTTCATACAAATATATTCCCTATTTGTAATCTTTCTGACAGTTTTGTCTTGCAGGTGACATGACAATCACATGGTTGGTTGTTACATAACAGCGTCAGACTCCCTTCAGCTAAGCCATAACACATCTGTTGGCTAACATTGATAAGGGAGCGACATCAAGTTCTAACAGCAACAACCAGAGAGTATTTTAAAGGGAAATGAAAATCTAAGTACTGTACTAGCAGTCATTAGGGAGGTTCCGCATCGTCACGAATTACGAATCACGAAACGCGAAATGATTTCTGGACGTTGATGACGTTACGTCATGATGCCATTTCTTCGTCGAAATCCGTGGTGGTCCGACTTTCGGCCTTGTGAACTACGTGACCTCTTTTTAACGCCACGTCGTTACCTTACACAGATATTTCAAGTATTTATTCCCCACTAAAGTGTGACAGGTATATCCAATTTTCACCTGTATGTTCAGAAAACATATTTCTTGTAAATGAAAATTAGCAATTCGTAATTTATAAACTATCTACGAAGATTTACGGCCATCCTCGTCAAGACGCAACGAATTTGCACGACGTCAGGAAAGAGACACAATGTCATACGCCAAAGTGATGACATCATAGTCGAAGCATATTCGTATTTCGTAATTCAGAGACGTTGCAGAACCTCCCTATTGGCAATTTAGACTGGTTCCCTATCCTTCTCAATGCTTTCACCATGACTATGGAACAGAGGAAACCAGTCACATACATGAAGGCTTGGAATACAGTCTCCGATGCGGCCATAAATCTGAGTATGAAAGCCCTCGCAGATTTATTTAGGAAAACAGGACAATGTTTGAGTTACCAGCACATTTTAAAATGAGAATGCATAAAAAAATAGTTAGATATTTTGATTGCACTAGTTTTTGGATTTTAAGTCTTGAACCATTTCCATACATAATGACAATGCTCTTTGGGTACCGGGTAAATTCATTTCCATACATAATGACTATGCTCTTTAGGTACCAGGTAAATTAGTAAAAAAGTTTATTCAACTTTGAACAATACTATTCTATGTAACAGAATTTAGAAGGAAAATGTACCCTTTCCCAATCCAAACCTTGGTTCTTGCATGGAGGTTAAGAAACATTCAGCTGATATCTACTGATGCAAAAAAAGTCATACAGCAAAAAATAAATACATGTATGTTCAGACATCTACTAAAGGCAACTTTACATCAAGCACAACCATGAACAAAAGCTATAGAAAGAATATTCATATGAACACAACTGAGGCAAGGCAATAACAAATTTTGCCGTGTTCAGTTTGTGGTTGGTATAAAAAGGCCTTCGTACATTTAACACTTATTACTACACATTCCCCATTTATGGGGCATTGACAAACTAGACAGAAGACATTGAACTACCCAGGGTAATATAAAGGTCACACTGAAGAGTTCAAATCACAATCGGTTTTTATGAAAAAAATAATTTTATGACAGCTTTAACACCAAAATGTTGCTTTAGAATTTCACAGTCAATTTTACAGATTTGTTGGCCGAAATGGGGGGGGGGGGCGTGTCAGGNGGAGAGCAGGAGGAAACCAGAGTGCCTGGAGAAATCCTGGGCTTTCAAAGAGAGTTGCCCTCCAGGGCCGTATTTAACTTTTTGGTCCTGGGGGGGGGGCAAAGCTGCTCTGGGGCAGAAGACCTTTTTGCTGTTTTTTGCCCCAAATCCACATGAAAATCACGTTTTTTGGTTAGCTGTGGGGGCAACCCCCCCCCCCCCCCCACTAAATATGGCCCTGCTCTCTATCACATGAAGAGCAGGACTGACAGAGGATCAAACCTGGATCCTCAGAGGTGACATGTGCCGTGTGTGACAGAATAAACTGCTGGGAATAAAAGAATTTTACTTAATTTGCTGATAGGCAGATTGACCCAGGGAATAAGATAATTTGAAATCTGGACAGACCTCCTGAGCCACATGCAATTATACAGGATATCACAATGAGTCATTCATAACATCCATATTTACATAGTCTACGTTGATAATTTCAGATGCGCCACATTTTGACTATTTTCTTGTACTCTGGACAATGATTGGAACTGAAAGAAAAGAGACAAAAATCTATATTTTTTAATAGTGTAAGACGTTTTCTGTAATGCGCTCAAACTCCTCCGATACTGCTCAATGACTTTCATTTTTCACAGTATTCATGTGTTCACCTTAAAGATGTGTTCGGCAGCATTCAATTTGCGCGTAAGGACCGATAACATCCACATAAATCACTTTTGTTCGCCTTTTTCCACCCAATTTGAAAAAACCGACGGATTCTGACGTCACAGTTGAAACATGTCACCGCTGTTGTCTTGGAGCGCGTCACAGCATGCACAGTAACGTGGGTCTTGCTACTTAGATTAATTGGTTGTTTATCAGGGTTCAAAGTTCATGACCATTTGGTCTAAAATGCGACTTGGATTTTGCTCTGTGCGACCAAAAAAATTGATGTTCTAATGCATTTTGTATTGTGTGCGACTTGATTTTTTGGCCTGTTCGACCAAAATCTGCTTTTTCAGAAAATGAACTTTGATCCCTGTTTATGGTGGGCAGGGAAGGTGTTTAGTTAGGGTGTGCCTCCATACTTACTGATGATGATGCACAAGATGACAACAACGATTAAAATCAGGATTATCCGCATCTGAAATGTACATGAAAGGAAATGGTAAGAATGAATTTTTTTTATTCGGAGTCCACTGAGTACCGGCAGACTCAGCTGTGAGAAACTACACTTGCTCAGGACGTTGCACCAGTGCCATTGCTACATCATCTCCAGGGCTCTCAATGACCCGACGTCTCGGGTCAAATACACACAAAGTGCACAGTCTGAAGCACAATAAAAATCAGCAGGAGTCAGTGCGCCGCACGAAGATTCACCCAATGTTGTGAACTGACCATGGTTGACCCCTGACTTCTGAGGGCTGACCCCAGAAAAAAAATATACAGAAGTCTCTGACCTTCTACTAAAAACTCCAGTGAGAGCCCTGTCATCTCCTTCAATTACATATTATAGAACTGATGGAGAATATTCTAATATCAAGATTGTGCTCTATTTCTTCATATTCTTATTTACCTTACACTCTCGCCACCACATCGTGGTACGAAGCCCCTTCGCTCGAACACGGAATAAATCAGCACTACTTGAAAGATTTTCTGCAATAAGAATCAAGAGCTCTTGTCTTATCCTCCACCCTGTTTCCCCTTCTATTCTACATAAACTGTGGAAAGGCACATTCATTACCAATGTTAGCCTTTCATGCCTTTTTGACACGAGAGAAGACTGTAGGACTGTCAGCAGCTTCTTGAATCTTGGAATGAAATCACCAGACAATACCGGTACCAAATATCAAGGAAAGGGGAGATGTGGTGGGGTCTGGGGTGCAGCAAAAGGCATTTGACAGTTAGAACTCAAAACCCACCAGATTTGTCTTGCAGGTCCTCTAACTTGTCTCCTCTCTCCAACACCTTGCCAACATTGTCTTTCATCACATCTATCACCTCATCCACCTGGCCTTGTAGTCTGCAAGGGATGCAGAGAGATTAAGAAAATTAAGAACTTCAAGTACCGTACAACTTTTCCATTGAATTCCTATCAATTTACATGTATTATTATAGGTCTGTTAGTCATCACTTCAACCAGATTTCGTTGGGAAGGAACCCACACCTCGCCAGTTCCATCACCTTGCCTCAACTCCACAACTTCCCCTATACAAACCTGGCAACTTTGTTGTCTTTTTTGCCAACCAAGCGCCCTGGTTTGGCGTTCGGGCCATTCAAGAAGAAATCCTCTTCGTCCGAGTGATCCTGGAGAAGGTTGACACGCTCCGACGCTCCACTTGAAGCATAGTCACTGATATCAGGTTTCCTAACAAATTTAGGCGGCATTTTCTATCATTCCCTTGACTGGCAGCTTTCTTATTCTGCAAAAAATAGGTAGAAGGATGGAGGTATTATAAAGATAACTCCATGGTAAAAAGTAGATGAGAAGATATAGACTTCGACCTTGTGAGCTTCTACATAACCACTCTCTTAGTTGGACATTTATTAGTAGCAGAGGCAGGCAGCGTAGGCGCCTAACGCCAATGCCTATGCGCAGCGCAGGCGGTAGGAGGGGCCTAGGCTAGGCGTGTGGTGTATAGGCCTATTATTACTGTGTAGGCCTATACACGATTAGAGTTAGACAGGCAAGGTAAGGCCATGCTAAAAAGTAGGCCTACCGCTACCGGTACATTAACATCAAGGGCTAAGCCCAATGACGA
>NMRB01000594.1:87536-114691 GCA_002633025.1 Notospermus geniculatus
GAGCTATGACATGAATGATGAACTTCATCACTTCACAACAAAAATTGCTTCCAAAACACTCATAACATCATTTTTTGGAAAGTATCTAACCTTTCAGACCTGGATACAACTACCGACTATTGGATGGTACTGCCTGTTTTTAAGGTCATCTAATAATTTATGTACAGTTGTCTCCCAATTGAGTGTGGAAAAAGATAGATAGAAATAAATAAAAATTTCCTACCTACCCAGTGATATCAAGATGGTCCCTACATTGATATGTAGGGACCATAATAATTCTGATTCGACCATTTGACAGATTCTGATCAAGACCATGAAGTGTCAATGTCAATTGCTGGAGACCTCTCACTAAAGTCATGGATCATCCGGCAGTGTTCTCCACACATTCTCTTTTAGTCCCACGGCCCACCTGGCCCAAAGTTTTTTTCAACATTTACCGCCCGGCCAAAATCTCTGAACATGGTAATGGTTTCCTAAAAGGCCACCTGGGCAAAACTTCCTCACCACCCGGCCAACATCAGAGAACAGTCTTATTCTCGCACAAATCAAAGTGTACTACCACACTTACAGAACTTTGGGTGGAGAACACTGATCTCGGATGAACTGGACTTAAAAAAACAAATCTACCTTTCTGAGTGCGTTACACTCTTTATTTCTCTCCTCAAGTTCTTCACTCATTTTCCCCAATTTTTCAATCTGATCCTCCTAAAAAATGAAACAAAATTTGTGCATCAATTATATCATTTATTCAATACTTCCTTTACTGTTGTCAGGAATGGTGAAAGTAGAGTTTTTAGGATAAATAGGCGAGGCTGAAATTCACGACACATATCCACTTTATTGGAGTTTGGGGGGATCGCTTCCCATGTTGTGCTACCCCCTTGAGAAGACACAACCATGGCAGTGGCATCTTGACTACCAAGGGTTTTGACATTGCTACGCCCTCCGACTACACTCACACAAAGTGGTGCTATAGTTTTAAGATGTAGCCAATACCCCTGGGGTTCCAGGATGTGGTAGTAGCAAAATTTAGGCAGTATTCCTCTGTCAACTACCACACGTTTACCTGAAACTGGAGTCGTTCCTTGGTCTCTTCATCGAGAGTTGTATTGGTTTTATCATCTTGTTTGAGAGTCTGCAGCTTTTTCAGGAGATACAGGACCTGAAACAGGCAAGAGACAAGTCTGAAGATGAACCGGGAACCACATTTGATTTGTAAATGTATTTATAGTTGATTTTTCCATCTGGGCTGAAGCCATAGCATTATTTGCCCTGGTAAGTATGGAAGAGGCCATCTCAAGTCAAGCTACTCATGTTCCTCACTTGAATGGGGCCTTTTACTTGCCCTTGCAAAGAAACAAGGTAAAAGGCACCACGGCTTACTGTCCCATGCGTTGGACTGAAGAGCTGGGAATTAAATCCCATATGCCCCGGGCTCGATTCGAACCAGGGACCGGCAGCCCGGGCTGGATTCGGGCATGTGGCCCGGGCTGGATTCGAACCCGAGAACTGCCGCTAGCTGAGCGGATGTGATAACCGCTTGGCATCAAGGCTCCTCAAGAACCAATTTGATGCCATTATGGAGTATACGTGAAGGAAGTTTAGCTCAAGCCTCACTTTTTCCTGGTGTTGTGCCTGCAGTTCTGTCATCTCATTTTCATTCTTCCGTTTCAAATCTTCAACCTCACTCTCGAGCTTTTGCACCGTGGAGGCCATATCCTCCTGGTTTGTTTTCACATCAGCCAAGTTACTCTTTACTTTGGTTGTTGCGACTTTGGCAGTCACAGCCTGTAGGAAATGAATATAAGTTAGTTGCGGATGACTGGCCAAAGAAGACATTTGTAGTGCAAAAATTCTCTCAGAGACGGAATCCTTAAGGCCAGTTTCCATTTCCCGCTGTGGTTTGCGGCGAGCAGAGCAAACCTGTTATTATTTCATGCCCAAAGAGAGTTTGCATAAATGTACCGTATTCATCAGCCAGTTTAGGGCACACTTGGCCTCTACCATCGTGCGGATTCCCGCCCACCGCATTTTCTTCGCATCATCTTGATCAGCGTCGACAATCTTTTGTTGAAAATCGGAAATCTGTGCGTTGCACACTCGGAGATCGTTCTGGAGTTCAGAGATCTGTTCTTTTGTTTTTGCATGGAGGTCATCGGCATCGTCATCATTGCCAGCTCTAGCCATCCTCTGGAAAAAAATCGGTAAATGAGTAGAATGTTGCGTAAGTTTGATACAAAGCAGTACTTGCCCTTGGATATACAATTACCTTTTGTGGTGGCTCTGATAATTTCTCTTTCATTTCGGTGAGTTGTTCCGTCAGTTGTTTTCGATCTAACAGCAGTGAGTTCAGGTGGTGTTTGGCCTCCTCCAGACTGACATGGACATCGAAATCACGGCTCAACCAACTCTGTAAGTAAATCATATCATTTAGTGCCCCAGGATCAGAACTGCTACAGCTGAGGGCAGGGCAGATCAGCTCTAGTGCGACAAGGGGTTGTCAGGCTGGCATGGTTGAAACATCCACTGCTGCCACTAATGAGGGCAGATACATCATACTAAAATTTGAGAAGAGTTTGTTTGCTTGTTTGTTTGTGATTTTCTCCATGATGAACAGATCACCCCCAAACTTGGTATGCACATGCACACAGACCTGAGAAGTGTCCTTAATACAAAGCCCGAATTTTGATATGACTTACAGTTATCGAAATAACAAGATTTAACGAAAATAACAATGCTGTTTATGCCTTTTGACATCACGACGTCATCGAGATTTCCATCACGTCATCCGTGACGTCGGCAACGTCATGTGCGACGGAATGATGTCATTACGCCACTTGAATGGGTATGACGTCATGACGTCCCCAAGCGCTCCTAATGACGCATGAATTCCGGAGTTCCGCCACTGAATGGGTATTGCCTAGTTGTAAGAAACTAGCCCCACTTACCCTGACTCTCTGTCCTATGCCCGACCCATCTGACACCTGAAGTTGCTTTTCTCGTTCCATCACGGCACTCTTCTGTTTCTGCAACGCCTCCTTCAGTCGCCGATTGGCAGATGCCGCCTCGTCAGCCTTCCGTCGCAACACCTGCTGCTGTTTTGAATAGTCTCGTTCAAGTTTCGCCAGCTCAAATTGACGTTTTCTGTCCTTCGCTTTCAGTTGCAGGACTTCTTTGTCTTTTTGTTGTCGCCATTTTCTGAAATGTTCTGCGTCTTCTTTCATTTGTTTCATCAGGCGAACGCGATGCTGTTTCATGGCCTGAAAAAGAATCAAAAGGATTTTACCACCTGATATTTTATCAAATTACAAGGATGGATGTTATAACTGCAATGGCCAAACCAACCAGGATGGTAGTGAGCCCAGACCACGTGCCAGCCAAATCATGATTTAGTTGGCCGAATTTCCATCAACTAAATATACTGCCAAACTGCTTGAGTGCTTATATTGCCAAACTGTTAGCCAAAGTATTAGCCACTGAAGAACTGACATGTGGGTTGGGCCATCCCTGACCAACTCAACTGCCAAGAAAACGCAAGTCCATGCCTCATGAAGTAGTGGTCCATTTCTTGTTGTGGGAAACCATTGTTATACACTACTGCTTGAAAAGTCTCAAGGGCCTAGTGGTTGACAACACACCTCACCCTGCAGGAGGTCCTGAGCGCAACCATAACCACTGACATAGGTGCTAACTAAAAGAGGAAAACTCATGACTTTTTCTTTCTTGCTATCTAATATACGAGACAAGAAGACATGTGACCTCATACAATACTGTCTGATGGCCAATTTAAGGGGAATTATCAGTAAATGAACCTCGATTACCTGTATATCTTGTCCTAGTTTGGCACACTGCTTATCGGTTGCCTCCTTAACTTTCAACAGTTTTGCCTGATCTTTGATCTTCTTCTTAAGTTCACTCAGACTGGCTTCCAACTCCACCAGTCGTTTACGTCGTTGCTCTGACACCTTGCTGCTTGCGTTGTTTGTCTTCGCGTCGTGCAACTTGAGCACAAGTTCATCTTTCTCTTCTTGGAGACGGGTGATGTCATTTTCTAACTGTTTCATGTTTTCCTGGAAAATTTAACCATTTTCTTACTCTAGACTAGTTTTCTGGTCCATGACGCAACCAGGCGTTGCGTCCATTTGCAGTTCCTTAGCAGTCAAGCGATTCTGGCTGATGACGGTTGCTGATAGCAAAGCAATGGGTCATAATTTGTAATTTGTATGAATAAAGACTAGCAAATGCTTTTACTTCAGATTTGTACAACATTGCCTAGTGCATTTGTATTGCAAAATTCAAGTAAAAGCAATTACTAGTCTTTATTCATATGGTCCATCGTCTCATGACTAGAGTGAAAACTTGCCTTAACTCAATGAATTCTCTGGAAAGTTTAAAGGGGCAGAGTATTCCTTCCCTATTATGCGCTAAACCGTACCCGCCTTTAACTTAAGGGAGACCTCTATTGACAATGTTGTTGAACTCCCACTTATCAACCTTGCCCCATGTAGAGTAACACTTGTTCCTAGGGTATCCATGTACGCATTGTAACGTAATCATACATACCTCATACTGTTTCTTCATAGTTTCCATCCCCGACTCATCCATTGCCATCTGAGTTGCCAACTCCTGTTTTTTACTCAGCATCTTATTAAGTTCTTGTAACTCTCGACTCAGCTTGGCCTGACGGAGGGCATACTTGGCTGATTCTTCCTCGGTTTCTTCGTTCTTTACTCCCTCACCAGATGACGCCTCCTGCACAGGTAGAAATGTTTGTTTTTTGAGGCAGGGATACAGTTATTTGCCAAGTGATATGAAAACTGGAGTGTTTCTAAGGGTCTTTGCCAGAAATTTTTTGAGGGTACTAATTTCTTCAAAATCAATAAAACCCCCATGAAATTAAAGAAAAAGGCCATTTTCTGTTCCTCTGAGCATACTAGCATAGTACCCTTAGTACCCTCTCGCGGAAAAACTGTTTCTGAATACCTAGGCCTACCTGGCTGGTCTCCATCACGTCAGGGTCAACATTCTTGGCTGGTTCAATTGCCTCAAGTTCTGTGATCTTCTCATGGATGCTTTTCATCTGCTCCAGATGCTCGTTCGCCAACGAGTGGTCGCCTGTCAGTAACGACGCGTTCAAACTCTCGAAATGTTTGCTGTAGTACACAGAGAAATGAAAAAATACAGTGATATAGACGATTCTCTAATTAGCAGATCTGTGCACTTCTCCCGAAATCGCACGGCTCACAAGTCAATATTTTATTGTATAATTAGAATAAAATACGAACCCAGCTTGATTCCGCAGAGCAGCGAGTTTCTCCTTCAACTCGTCCCTGGCTAACTCGGCACACACGACCTTTTCACACATCGTGGCATTCTGGTCGACAGCGACTCGTAACTCCTCAGCCAGTTTGTGGTTCTCCTCTTGTAGCTGTTGGTTCCTATTCTGCATGATCTTGATGCTGCCGTCTGAGGGACGACCAGCTGCTGGGGCTGAAGAACTGGAAGTATACAGATCAGATGACTGCTGGGGAAATATGTGGCAGATTGGCTATGAAATGAAAGTTCAGTAGTTTGGGAACTCTGACTAGAGGCGCTCCCTCCTGTCTAGGGTTTTCAGGAAGGAAATCTGTAAACCAAGAAATAAAACAAGTCTGCCTAATCATGAGATTTAACGCAAGCCAAGTCGCTTTGCCAAAATAATTCCTCGGCACTAGCTGTAAGTGACAAGCCATAAAGACAACCTTAGGTACTGCTCCATGTGAGAGTCTTCTCGGGCAAGTTGGCTTTCTATGGCCAACTCAACCACAGAAAACATAGTCATTTGCATCACTAGTCAAGTGTAAGTCATTAGGAAACCAACAACCGTGGACTGGCCATTGCGAGCCAACTCGTACAAACTCTTATATCGTACCTCAAGTAAGTTTCCGTGAATGTGATTGGCCGAGAGCGGTCACGTGACCGATGGACATTTCGGCATGTTCGCCCGGAAAATATTTCCGGTTGGAATGTTTTCCCGCAAAATGCTTCGAGACGGCCCCACGTCCGCCATTTTGTTTCTCGCTTCAAATGACACGGCGGTTTTTCAATCAAAATCGTCGAAATACCAGTCAATATTGTCAGCTTTTGTGATCATCAACAGCATGGGGTAACTGTTAACATTTTCCTGAACACAATAGCCCAAACTTGTCGCACGTTAGCTCACAATTTCAAAGAAATGAGCAAGCGAACGGCGCCGATGTGGGTCCAGTGTCGTGCGTTCATCTAGGTCCGCATCGACATTACATCAGGCGTGGTGCAGNGTAACTTCGTCAAATGCATAGTGGAAGTGTGTGCATTTAGTGAAGTTACACGCGTCTAAGTCTTAATTGCGCGATGATCACCCTTTTGAATACGACCCCCAGAGTTTGATGTTTCCAGTATGTATGACAGTTTTGAATATTACAGTGGGTAAACACTTAAAACATATCCCTCACCTTGGATTTGGGCCCATTTGAACCTGCAGTTCCTGGACGAGCTGACGAAGACGCATAATTTCCGCCATCTGTGGATCACGATTGATGATTGGCTTGTTCTTGATTTTCCTCGCTCTGTCCGCATATCGCAGCGTGTTTATCGTCTCCTCCATGTTGCTGTCGGCGGGGCTAACGCAGGCGATCATGACGGTGTGGCTGTTACCACCCAGAGAATCTGAAAGTAGGTAGATAAGATGATTTGGCAGAGTCACGCTCGGTGGAAATGTAAACTATCGTGGAACCAATATTCAGAAAGAATGCGATAATGCCCAAGTAGACAACATTTTAGATATTTTCTGAATAGACCGTCAAGAAGTCACCACAATGTGTAATCTGCTTTACCTTGTAAGAGTCGAGTAAGCTTTGAGTCCCGATACGGAATGTGGCGATGTTTTTGTCCTTCCTCACCGAGGGCGCTGATCACGTTGCCAAGTGAGAGGAGACCTTTGTTGATGCTGACACCTTTAAAAAATAAGAAGACAAGAATTAAACCAAGCAGAAATCACAATCAACTGAAGCGTTCTTCAAATATTTTCCAATCAATACCATAAGAAATGAGAAAAATTTGGAGGTAATCCAGTCATTAGTTCAGGAGTTATTGCACTTTTTGTTTTTGGTTTTGGCCACTTGGTGGTCAGGCCAAGAATCGAATCAGACCTAAACTTAGTGTCATAGGTCATCTGACCTAGAGGTATATAAGTACCAAGTTTCAGATCAATAGACCCAGCAGTTACGAAACGTGCCCTGACGACAGATGACGAAGGATGCTGCACCATAGTAAGAGCTCACCAGATGAGCTAAAAATCGACAGAAGACGTCGTCTGCTCAAACCTGGGGTCAGATGAGTTAATCTGTCAAAATTCAATAAACACCCACCTTCTTTGAATCTGTCTCCCTCGGCTTGAGTCCTCTTCGCCCGCTCAGACCCAGCAAGATCAACGAGATGGAATTTGCACCTGATCAAATCGTTCCTGAAAGGAAAATTTCGTGTTTTTTTGGGAAAAATTTCTGGCTAGAACACTGGAGTGCCGCAGGGTCACCAAGTATTGGCCACCCCAGTAAAGACCCCCACCCAAACAATCTGAGAATAAAAGAAGGATTCAGGCGCTCACATTTCTTCCTTCTTCCTCTGATCAAGAATGATGGTAAATATGGCGTGTGACCTGCTGCTTGTCGCATTCATCGCCGTCGCTCCTGTCGTCCTGCACTTTGAGCCCTGTTCAAGGCATTGCATTGTTTCTTGCAAGTTGTGCACCGGGACTTCTTGCAAACCAGGCAACTGAAAGAGAAAGAAAAGTAGCCAGTCTAAACGACAAACTTCACTGTTCTTGCATGTTTGCTTTTGTCGTAGCTCCACTTGGGAATGGAAGCAAAGATGTTTTGTAAATTTTACCTTTATTGACCCATTTATATCCTCTCTGACGGTTAGAGGTTCTGCCTTTGTGGATGCGTTTAACAAATCCTTTAAATCTTCATTATAAATTTCTATAAATGACACTTTGACGGTGAACTCAGCATCTTCTCTGTCCTTTATTCCTTTGAAGAGATCTCGGACAACTCTCGGGATCACCCCCAAAAGATTCTCATCGTCACTGAAGGCGGCATCATACGCTGTGCCCATTGAGTAGGTTTTCCCGCTCCCTGTTTGGCCGTATGCTAACACAGTGGCATTGTATCCTGAAAAAGATATTAGTTTACTTCAAATATGAGATGTCTGGGAGGTAAACCCCTAGACAGGTTTTATTCATTAGGTTTGGGGTCTGCAAGGCAGGCTTTGGTACCAATTAAATAAGATATTTGTAACTTTTGTAATCAAGGGAAAAGAAACAGAGGTTGCTAAAACTCAAAACAGACATAATTACCTTTAAATAAACCAGCAATTAAATCCTGCACGGCATCACAATATACTACTTCTTGTGGCGTATCGGGCCCAAAAGCGAAGTCATACGTGAAGGCTCGATTGTGACCAACTAGCACTTGTGGTTCACCTCTTACAAATGTCAGACAAGGCTGACATCCCTCGGAAACTTCCTTCGGAATCAGCGGGCGACACCTAACAGCCACACGTACTGGGATGACTTTCCCAGGCTCAGGCATCCTTCTTTTCGTTCTCTTTTCTTACATAGAATCTGAATCATAGAAAATACTCATTCCAATGCATTTGTGAAGATGGAGACAAAGCAGGGCCTGGAAAAGGTAGGCCTACCTTGCTGTGACGTGTTATGCCTAAGCGGAACGACTTTACAATCCCTACCCTGGTCATCGATTGACGGAATATAAGCCGCATTGTTACCAGCTGGTTACGATTGTAATTGTATTGCAGAATAGCCTAAGAATAGGATTTCCATTGATTGTGTGCCACCACTTCTGACCCACAGGGACTTGAGGCATGCATTGCAGGGGTGGTGGGCGTGTTACAGAGGTCCAATAACAAACCCCAGAGTAATGCCCCGGTATACTGACGTATATACCTAGTACTAGTAGAAAAATAACGTTATTTTTTTTGCCCTGCAATGCAATGGCCATGCATGCCTCAAGTCCCTGTGTTCTGACCAGGGATTCTAAAGTTCTACGCTGCTATGTTCCTGACCCTAAGGGCCTAGCTAGGCCTACCCTAATGTTTTGTACGTAGTAGGCCTATGTCAGACAGGAGGAAAGGGGTGAATTACTTCTGCATGCATGGCAGGCCTAATGCACATAAAAATGCATGCAGCGATGCACATGTGTGATGATTTGCCTTTTTATGACGATGTATTTTGGGGGGGCATTTCCTTCTCAACCCCACATTTTTAAGTTTGATTGATATACCAGAATTAAACAACGATATGGTAATTACATAACGTACGATTTATTTCATGCTTTTTGCTTCAGCAGATGGAAAAACACACGATTTTGTTGACTCATTGGTCTCTCCAACATCTGAAAATTCCCTCAGATTTTTCGCCGCAATCGTGTCAACCAATCAGAATCGTCGGTGCTCACGGGACGATGCAAAATACAAACTTGAAAGTTTAGACAGGTAAGTGACGCTGCGAGTCAGTGGCGCACTCTAGCGTCGGACGATTTACCTAACCGAAAGACGTTTTGTCTCGCTTTGCTGTGCATGTCCTGCGGTGACTACAGTGTTTGGGACGGTAGATACATGACCTATGCACCACTGGTGGATGTTTCGTGGTGAATATGAACATGTAGGTCTGTATTGAACTTCTTTTAGAATGTTTTGGAGGTTTTGGAGAGCTTATCACCAGCAGAGCACGATAGCTTGAATGAACCCAATTTATTGCCTGTTCAATTCAAGATTTTATTCGGGGAGGAGCCTGATAGGAGCCTGATAGCCTAGTGGTTATCACGTCCGCTTAGCAAGCGGCAGGTCCCGGGTTCGAATCCAGCCTGGGCCACATGGGATTTCATTCCCGGCTCTTCACGTCCGTCGCATGGGACAGTAAGCCGTGGTGCCTTGTACCTTGTGTTTTTGCAAGGGCAAGTAAAATACCCCATCCAAGTGAGGAACATGAGTAGCTTGTGATGGCCTCCTCCGTACTTATCAGGGCCAATAATGCTATAGCGTCGGCCCTGACGGACAAATGAAATACAAAAAATTTTATTCGGGGATCCAGTGCTCTCCACAGGATTTCCTAAGGTACGGTGGTACCCTTGAAATTCCAGGATTTCCCATTACTTTGAAAATTAAGATAGGGTGGTCACCAATTTAAGGTAGGGGGTGTAATAGAAAACCATTAAAAAATTGGGCTGTAAGGGTGGCTACTTCTAAGGTGGGGTGGTAAAATGCCAAGGTAGGTTGGGCCACCATAACAAAACGCCATGCGGAGAACACTGGGGATCTCTGACGCAGGAACCTCAAACAAGTAGCTTGGTTTAGTTATCATTATTTTATTTTGGTCATATATCACGGACATGGACAAAGATTTGGACCAAGGGGACAAAATATGTAAAGCATTAGAACCATCAGCGGTAGAACAAGCACCGCAGCAAGGATGTAATAGAGATTCAGAAACGAGATAACTTCTAATAAATTGCCTAACTGTGGGCCGAGAGTCAATCCCAGGTTAAAGGAAACATTTAATATCGAGAAGACTTTAGCATGGCATCCCTCGTGTTTGTCCGCCAATAAAAAATCGTGAAGATTCGGTAGGATTGCCAGCCCGACGAAAAATCCCACACCTCTGAGTGCACACTCTGGTATCAGGGTCAACCAGATGGATGTGCACAGGGGATACGTAATGAGGCCAATCAGCATAGCGATGCAGCCAACCAGTCCGTAAAGCCAGATGTTTTCCTTCCTGAGACGGCCCCCTAGTGATGTCGCCAGAAGGACTTGGAAAGCAAGAGCGATTGTCAAGACGACCCCTAACTGCCACTGCTTCCCTTGGAGAACGTTCAAGGAGAAGTTGTACGCCGTCGCGACAGGCATCGAGAGAACAGCAGAATAAATCAACGCCACCAAACACGTTTTTAGGAATAAAATGTCTTTAAAGAGATCACAGTAACCACTTTCTTGAGGGGGGACTTTTTCGTCGATTTTCGGTACTCCCGGTGTGTTCGGACCACCGTCGTCCCGTCCTGGTCCACCATCTTCTATTATTGGTGACTTGTCGGTTAAGTCATCAATGGGTTTGCCGGTTGAATCGGTGCCATAACCTTTCTCATTTTCAATATTGGCCAATGGTTGCCCCTTCCTCATTTTTTCCTTGTCTGCCCCCAAGTTTTCCATCACGTGTGCTCCGTCCATTACGTCATAATCACCCGACACATTTTTCGCGCCCTTTCCATCATACATCCGGGTATCAACGACCAGACGCACCAATCCGTCTGTCAGCGCGAAGCCACAAGCAATCCCAAACGGCACCGTAACGCCGCCAAAATCATACAGTATCCCACCAAGGGGGAAAGTTAAAAGGGCACCAACAGACGCCATGGTTGAATAGCCACGCGACATAATCGTCTGTCGTTCCTCCCCTTCAAAAACGGCAGTAATCATGGTCAAACCGCCGACAAAGATGGCGGTAAATCCCAAACCTTCCAAAGCACCGGCGACGTAATAAACCCATTCAGTACTAGTGAACGCAAACAAAGCTGAACTCGAAAGCTGAACGGCCGCTCCGAGGAGAAACGGTCCCCGGTGCCCAAATTTAGTTGCAACCAATCCAAAAATCGGAGCCGTGAGGATCTGAAGCAAGGGGCCAACGGCGTTCAGCATGTCGACCCCGACTGCTGTCAAGGTCATGACCTGCTTTGACGAAAAACAAGTCGAGTTTTCCGATTTTGAACAGTAGTAGACACTTTCTGTTCCGTTTGAAGACGTCTCGTTGTTCAACGAATCACCACATTTGCATCGGTCATATCGGCTGCTCCGAATCAAAGATGGCGCCAAGGTCAGTTGGAGGTAGGACAGCACGTGCTCGGAGAAGACCGCGAAGCAGAAGGAAAACACGACCAATCGTTTGCTCCGGCGAAACGTCTGCCACGCGGAATATAATTTGCTGTTCATGTTCTGAAAAGGAACGAATATGATAAATTGTATCGTGAGCCACACCCATCGACCGTGCCGATATGGATGGAAGGAGGTTGGTCGCTGTTTCGAACATCCCGGGTTCGAGTCGGCTTTGAACTGCGAATAGAACCACGATTCTAGACTCGTTCCTGGGGAATGGACTGGAAAATGAAGTCAAAGGTGTGGGCGGTATTTTCCGGCGAAAAGGGATAATCTCAAAGAGGGATATATTCAAAGAGGGAAGTCCAAAGAGGGAATATTTCTACGTTGTTTCCATTAGACATCCACAGAGGGAAGTTCACAGAGGGAAGTTCATAGAGGGATGTTCAAAGAGGGAAGCCCAAAAAGGGAAGTTCATGGGTCCATATATTCGAATTAAAGGTCCGTTTATACAGAGCGCGACCCCGACTGCGACCGCGACAGCGACACCGACCGCGACAGCCACTGTGTATAAACGAAAACGTCGTGGTCGCCTAGAAATATGCCAGGACGCATTGAAGTTCACACTACAAAAAAAGTGTCGCGCGACATTTTCAAAAAATTCGCTCTGGAGGCAATCTTTGCGGCATGTCGCGCGACTAAAAGTTTGGTCGCGGTCGCGTTGTGTATAAACGTTCCCATTTATTTTACAATTGATCAATCCGATGCGGCTGTCGCGGTCGGTGTCGCGGTCGCGCTGTGTATAAACGGACCTTTATTGGTCCATATATTCGAATTAATGGGTCCATATATTCGAATTAATGGGTCCATATATTCGAATTATTACTCGATCGCGTATACACAACAATCAGTGATAACAGTCCACGAGAGAGAGCAGCATAATTAGCGCAATAAAGACGCGCACAACAGTAAACCGCTTCTTCACTTACTCACCGCGAATAAAGTAGCCTAACTATAGCCCAACGCGCCAAATAGAGAGGCCTACAGCAACATGATAGGACGGGATCTGACTGGACGCCAAATTTCTGTTAGCGCAATACGTAAGTGCTGATGGCAGAATCATGACAATATGGGTTTCATTTGAAGTGATAAGAAGTGTACAGCTGTCTATTATATAAAGCGTTATATGTGTATATTAGGTCCAGACCTACACATTACACGCCCAATCCTCCCATTTGGCAGACCAGCTGTTTTCCTGAGTAGGCTCCGTCGAGTACGACTCGAGGCCATGCCTTCACCCCCACACCATAATGAAACAGCCCAATTATGCTTTTTGTTGACAAAATTTTGTAGCCGTGCGGGAGATGTGTTTATTCTTAGATGAATGACTTATATTCCTTACTATCCCTCTTTGAACTTCCCTCTTTGAACATCCCTCTGTGAACTTCCCTATTTGAACTTCCCTCTTCGACCATCCCTATGTGCACTTCCCTCTTTGGACTTCCCTCTGTGGATGTCTAATGGAAACAACGTAGAAATATTCCTCTTTGGACTTCCCTCTTTGAATATATCCCTCTTTGAGATTATCCCTTTTTGGCGGAAAATACCGCCCATACAAAGGTGCTAGGTAGTCCACCACGATTCTTGAGGGCCCGCGTCGTATGAACTCAACCTGAGATTCCAGCAACTAGCTTTAAACGACAGTTCAGCTTTAAATAACGTCAAGTACAGGTGGCACGATGTCTTCGCTGGACGAGTGGTCCGAGTGAGGTTTCGCAAATCTGCGAAACACGAAGTACGAAATACGAAATTGGACTTTTCATCGCCATGACTCGCCGTAACGTATTTCAGGAGATGGTTGGTACCACAAATACCGCCTGCTGCAAGAGCGTCTTTCAGCGTATGACGTTAGTCCGACAGAGTTTCGGTGTATATTAAACTTTGAAATTCATCTTTCGTTTCCACTTCGTAGATACGAAATGGAAATTTAAAAATTCAAGGTGCACCATAACTGTCTCGGTCTTCATGATATGCTAAAAAGAGGCACTGGCAGCAGGGACATTTGTGGTATACCAACCATCTCCAGAAATACATTAGGCCCTGGAAATGATGTTGAATTTCGTATTTCGTACTTTGGTGTTTCGTCAGATTGCGAAACCTCAGTATTCTTGATCCCAGCGGAAATGAAATACCGGATTTGAGGTAAGGTTTGACGATCAACCAAATTCAAAAAAGGATCCCTTTTCTACTTACGATAAGACAGAAATGGCCAAAGCAACGGACACAGATAACTACCCTTGGTTCCTCCTCAAGTAAATGGGGTGTTTCCCCACGTCAGCAAACATGCCAACTGCAGCACTCTTGGACATAAGTTCCGTCGCTCAATACATCCTATCCTCGTCACACCCCAAAATGGGGTCCTCTTGCTATGATCGCTGCTCACGGCCTTCGAGCCAGACATACAAGCGCACAGACGGAAAAATTCCCCTTGTCATCATCTCCAGAAAGTACCAATACTGTTATTCCGTTAGTCCTAGACGCGGCTTGGGGCCATCCGTCAGCTAAGTGCTTACAAAATGCAATGTTTTTTTAAAAAGGTATCGGTGATCCTGTTGCTACAGCTTTATAGGCCTCTATATCAATGTTAAACAGTCAAAAGGCCCCAAGCCGATTGGTATATTTATGGTAATATCAATTAGACCGGTCAGTAGGCCCTGAGCAAATGGGATCGAAAACATTTAGTACTATATCAATTAGACCAGTTTGAATTACAGTAACGACACATGGATCCTGCCGTATATCTGTGACGAATGAGAGTTCTCCACAGAAAAAAAATGTCTCAGTTCAACAAAAGGTATCCAACATAGAGCACAAAAAACGACACACAAAATGATAGTAAACATAAAGTGGTCTCCGAATTTCGCAAATTTTCGACTCCAACCGGGATCTTCCTCAGGCACTTTCTAGTAGAGGTCCCAGAAGTGAATGAGCTGGAATTCACTTCTGGGATCTCAACTAGAAAGTGCCTGATGAAGAACCCGGTTGGGGTCGAAAATTTGCGAAATGCGGAGACCACTTTATGTTAGCAATCAGTTCAACAAGAGTCATGAAAAAGTTCAACTGCGAATGGCTTGGATAATTAGTGCATCAGAGTTTGTCCGTTCACGAATTTTCAAAGAATATGTCCTCGCCAAAACCGTCAGTTTGTTGAAATGCACAATTCTTCACTCAGGTACATTTCTTGCCATTAATTCAGTGCAGGCATTAGCCGTTCTTTGCCAGAAATGTCAACGAGGTATTAAATGGAAATGCATGAGCACATACTTAGGATTGTATATAGGACAAACAGTGGTAATTATGCAAAGTGCCCTATGATCCAGCCACATTAGACCAACGACTTCTGGCCTCGAGGCGAGAATCGGTGAAACAGCAGAGAAATCCACTCTCGGAAAAGAACCGTTGTGCGTTTTCGGCATGTAGTCAACAAGCATGTAGGCTAGTGACACATCAGCAAAAGGTAAGCCACGCCTTCTAAAATAGATTCTCCATTGCCACTGCGCATGTCGACGCAGCAATCACACAAATTCCAACCGATTTCTTCCTCGGCATATTTATGGTCCCTACATTGTCAATGTAGGGCAAATATTAGGGAGTTTTCGCAAATCTGACGAAAAACGAAGTACGAAATACGAACTTGGACGTCATATCCATGACGTAATGTTTTTCAGGAAATGGTTCGTACCACAAATGTCCCTCCTGCAAGTGCATACCTTTTAGCATGTCATGTAGGATCGAAAGAGTTATGGCGCATCATGAATTTTTAAATTTCCAATTCGTATCAACGAAGTAGAAACGAAAGATAAATTTCAAAGTTTAATATACACCGTACCTCTGTCGTTCTAACATCATATGCTAAAAGACGCTCTTGCAGCAGGCGATATTTATGGTACCAGCCATTTCCTGAAATACAATACGTCATGGATATGACGTCCAATTTCGTATTTCGTACTTCGTTTTCGTCAGATTTGCGAAAACTCCCTATTGTCATGTAAGAGCAAATTATTACGAACATAGGATATTATAAATATGTTTTTTGATGGATTTATTGTTAAAATTCACACTGTCAGAATATACACTGATACCGTACGCAGGTATGCTCATACGATATGCAACAGTTGGAATTCATTGAAATTATACACTATAAATCCGAAAATGTAGCCCAGACAACGATCTGGAGGAAGCTTTTTCTTACCTAGATTGGTTCCCTAGGGGTAGCGGGGGCATTTGCCCCGAGCCGCCCTCCCCGAGCAAAAAGGGACAAAACAAGTGTGTTCTCTGGCCATTTCCCCTCCTATACAACCAAGTTATTGTGGTGTCAGAAGTGGGGAAAATGCATCTGAGAGGATCTAGATTTTCAGTTATTTTCTGGGTTAGGGCCGGCATGCACCTTCGGGGTGCGTGCAGGGTCGGGCTTCGCCCTCCAGACTCAATCAAATTTGCCCCCCCCCCGGCCATAAAAGCTAGCTACGCCCCTTCCCGTGTTTGCCGCTTCACTCCTCACTGTCCGTTTGTTCAGGAGCGTGCGCCGAGGGAGTGGAGCGTCAAAGACCAGCCTATTTCTCAATTATGGCCTGCGCACCAGCGGTCTTTTTGGCCTTGCGCAGGTCTCCTGACCTATGCATTTTTATTTTGTGTAATTACCCTGTGTCTCTCGTCTCCATTATGTTTGCACAATTATCTTTTATGTTATTTACTTGATTTGGTCAAATAAAGCACATATCTATCTATCTATCTATCTATCTATCTATCTACTAGTATCTATTTCTCACCCGCCGACCGCTCATTTAGGCAGTCCTAGACAGATGTAACCCTAGGATGGTTGCTGGAACGACAATCACACCCGCCACAATGAAATATAGATGCATAAATGACACATACACCAGGAGATTCCCCAACTGTGGGCCGACGGCATACCCCGACGTGAACGCAACGTTGACCATAGAAAAGACCTTTGAACTTGCATTGGGATGACGCTCCTCCAATAGGAAATGATACAAATTGGGCACGACTGCCAGACCGACAAAATAGGCCACGCCCCTTATTGCACATTCGGGAAACAGAGTCCACCATATTGACGGACAGAGGGGGTACGTTATTAAGCAGATTATTTGGAAAATATTCCCGACTAAAACATATATCCATATGTTTTCTTTTTTAAGGAGTCTTCCCAGAGTGAGGGTGATGATTACTTGCAGACCTGTTGCCGTGGTGATAATCACCCCGAGCTCCCACTGCTGTCCGTTAAGGACGTTTATGGAGAAGTTATAGGCGGTGGCCAACGGGAAGGTTAGTATCACAGCGTACAGAAACACAGTCACGATCATCTTAATAAACGTAGGGTCCTTGAAGAGCCGCAGGAACGAACTTCCGTTCTTGTCGTCATCTTTCGTCTCTTGTTCGTCTCCCTCGGTATCATCCCGAACGATCGGTGATTTATCTGACGTCACTTCCGTCGAGGTGTCCGGACTTACGTCCGTGCTGTTGTAACATTTTTTATCACCTTTATCACTAAGTATTTTTTCGGAATCTCTATCAACATTTTCTTCGGCCTTAACCGGTTGCTTCATTTCCGAATTATCACCACTCGATCCTTTGTCGTTTACGTCACGTGACGTCTCATTCGAAAGCCCACGTGATGCGTCGTCTGCTGCGATTTCTTCAGGTGAACGCGCATCTAGAACCATACGGACAACGGCGTCTGTTACGGCCAATATGGCGGCGATCCCAAAGGGCACCATAATTCCAGACACGTCATATAACAGTCCTCCGATCGGGAAAGTCAGGAGAGCAGCAAGTGAGACGGCCGTACCGAAAGCAGTGGACAAAATCTTTGTCCTTTCTGCTCCTTCAAAAAGACAAGTGATCATTGTGAAACCACTTATAAATATGAACGTATTGCCGATCCCTTCCAGTGCAGCCGCGAGGTAATACAGCCATTCCTGTGACGAGAACACAAACAACCCAGTGCTACACACTTGGATGGTGGATCCAAACAAGAAAGGCCAACGATGTCCGACTTTAGTTACAACTAATCCGATGATTGGGCTGCTCAAAACCTGCAGCAATGGTCCGACGCCATTGAGGGCGTCAACACCCAGCGCCGTTTTGGCCAACACTTCTGGGGCCGACAGGCAACTTGAGTTATCATTTTTCGGACAGAAATAATGTTCAGCAGTGTCATTCTTAGTCTTGTAGACGGATTCATTATGTCCTACGAGTATAACACTCCCTCTTGATAAATTCGGACATGAACACCTGTCATATCGCATCGACCGAATTAAAGATGGCGCCAAAGACGTCTGCAGATACCATAACATGTGATCAGCAAACACCGCGAGACAGAACGAGAATATGACGAGATGTTTACATCGTCGGAATGCCGTCCACTTCGATGCCAACAGTTTCAACATGGACTTCCTGCAAAGAAAACGTGAGACAATTGAATCACTAGAATATCGATGTTGATTCGGATGAAAAAATCGAAACGATTCCCTCACGGTCTCATTCTCATATAGTGGTCGGCGAGAATGAAGGGAATCCTGCCGTCTTTTTTGAGTCGTCTTGACGCAGTGATAGTAGCCGTGTTTACACCTGAGGAAATTGCCGGACCTGACCCGGCTCTGACCCGCCTTTTTTGCGTTTACACCTATGAAAATCGGATCCGGATTAAAAATTGCCGGACTAATTTAGCCCGCTTTCGCTCGGCGGGTCTGATCCGGATTATACTTTAGCCCGGCAATTTCAAAGGTGTGGACAGAAAAATGCCGGGCTAAAACGTTTACTGAGCCCACCGACAGGTGTCGGTCTGCTAAAATTGAATGGGTGGTGTGTCTATAAATAGCATGGCCAGCGTTCAATATCGTAAGACGAATAATAGGTGTGGACAGAAAATTCAATTGATCCGGGTTAAATTCGAACCCGGGCCTGGAAACATTGCATAGGTGTAAACACGGCTAGTGGTTACCAACTGGGCTCAATTGGTAACGCCTCNGAATGTGTCCTCGCCAAAACCATCAATTTGTTGAAATGCACAATTCTTCACTCGGGTACATTTCTTGCCATTAATTCAGTGCAGGCATTAGCCGTTCTTATATTGCCAGAAATGTCAACGAGGTATAAAATGGAAATGCATGAGCACATACTTAGGATTGTATATAGGACAAACAGTGGTAATTACGCAAAGTGCCCTATGATCCAGCCACTTTAGACCAACGACTTCTGGCCTTGAGGCGAGAATCGGTGAAACAGCAGAGAAATCCACTGTCGGAAAAGAACCGTTGTGCGTTTTCGGCATGCAGTCAACAAGCATCATGTGGGCTAGTGACACATCAGCAAAAGGTAAGCCACGCCTTCTAAAAATAGATTCTCCATTGCCACTGCGCATGTCGACGCAGCAATCACACAAATTCCAACCGATTTCTTCCTCGGCATATTTATGGTCCCTACATTGTCAATGTAGGGCAAACATTGTCATGTAAGAGCAAACTATTACGAACATATGATATCATAAATGTTTTTTTTGATGGATTTATTGTTAAAATTCACACTGTCAGAATATACACTGATACCGCACCGCGCACGCAGGTATGATTATACGATATGCAACTGTTGGAATTCATTGAAATTACATGTATACACTGCACCCGAAAAAGCATCTTCGATAATCGAAGGCCGATATGCACTCCACTGCGTTACATCGCACATCACCCTTCGAGAAATAGACCAGTCGGTGGCGTATCTTGGCACCATGCCAACTTGACCGGTCGACCAATCATATGACACTTTATATCGGGTCTTCGGCTACAACTCTTTGTACCAAGATTCAACCGATTCTGATTGGCCTCTTCTTCTCGAGGCGGCAAATACGCCGTGGACCGGTCAATTTCTCGAAGGGTGATGTGCGGTGTAACGTAGTGGTGAGCAGATCGGCCTTCGATCATCGAAGATGCCGAAAATGTAGCCCAGACAACGATCTGGAGGAAGCTTTTTCTTACCTAGACTGGTTCCCTAGGGGCATAGCTAGCGGGGGCATTTGCCCCGAGCCCCCTCCCCCGAGCAAAAAGGGAAAAAACAAGTGTGTTCTCTAAAATGCAATTTCCCCTCCTATACAACCAAGTTATTGTGGTGTCAGATGTGGAGAAAATGCATCTGAGAGGATCTAGATTTTCAGTTATTTTCTGGGGTAGGGCCGGTGTAACATCTGTGAGTGTTTCTGTAGCTCGGTGTTCCCCAACAATAGACGCGGCCTAGAATGGTTATTGTTGGGTTAGTTGCCGCTTAATCCGTCAGGAGGGAAACAATAAGAAAAACACAGAAATACGGGGAACACTGATCGACGTTACACCGGCATGCACCTTCGGGGTGCGTGCAGGGTCGGGCTTCGCCCTCCAGACTCAATCAAATTTGCCCCCCCCCCCGGCCATAAAAGCTAGCTACGCCCCTTCCCGTGTTTGCCGCTTCACTCCTCACTGTCCGTTTGGTTCAGGAGCGTGCGGCGAGGGAGTGGAGCGGCAAAGACCAACCTATTTCTCAATTATGGCCTACACACCAGCGGTCTTTTTGGCCCATTCTCAACTTAGAGCTTGAAACTTTGCCAGATTTCAATGGGCTTTCCCGAAGTATGACGGAAAGACCCGAGGTGTTCCGAATGTTTTTGGCCTTGCGCAGGTCTCCTGACCTATGCATTTTTATTTTGTGTACAATTACATGTATTTGTATGTAATTACCCTGTGTCCCTCGTCTCCATTATGTTTGCACAATTATCTTTTATGTTATTTACTTGATTTGGTCAAATAAAGCACATATCTATCTATTTATCTATCTATCATATTCTCACCCGCCGACCGCTCATTTAGGCAGTCCTAGACAGATGTAACCCTAGGATGGTGGCCGGAACGACAATCACACCCGCCACAATGAAATACAGATGCATAAATGACACATACACCAGGAGATTCCCCAACTGTGGGCCGACGGCATACCCCGACGTGAACGCAACGTTGACCATAGAAAAGACCTTTGAACTTGCATTCGGATGACGCTCCTCCAATAGGAAATGATACAAATTGGGTACGACTGCCAGACCGACAAAATAGGCCACGCCTCTTATTGCACATTCGGGAAACAGAGTCCACCATATTGACGGACAGAGGGGGTACGTTATTAAGCAGATTATTTGGAAAATATTCCCGACTAAAACATATATCCATATGTTTTCTTTTTTAAGGAGTCTTCCCAGAGTGAGGGTGATGATCACTTGTAGACCTGTTGCCGTGGTGATGACCACCCCGAGCTCCCACTGCTGTCCGTTAAGGACGTTTATGGAGAAGTTATAGGCGGTGGCCAACGGGAAGGTTAATATCACAGCGTACAGAAACACAGTCACGATCATCTTAATAAACGTAGGGTCCTTGAAGAGCCGCAGGAACGAACTTCCGTTCTTGTCGTCATCTTTCGTCTCTTGTTCGTCTCCCTCGGTATCATCCCGAACGATCGGTGACTTATCTGACGTCACTTCCGTCGAAGTGTCCGGACTTACGTCCGTGCTGTTGTAACATTTTTTATCGCCTTTATCAGTAAGTATTTTCTCGGAATCTCCATTATTTTCTTCGGCCTTCACCGGTTGCTTCATTTCCGAATTATCACCACTCGCTCCTTTGTCGTTTACGTCACCTGACGTTTTATTCGAAAGCCCACGTGATGCGTCGTCTGCTGCGATTTCTTCAGGTGAACGCGCATCTAGAACCATACGGACAACGGCATCTGTTACGGCCAATATGGCGGCGATTCCGAAGGGCACCATAATTCCAGACACGTCATATAACAGTCCTCCAATCGGGAAAGTCAGAAGAGCAGCAAGTGAGACGGCCGTACCGAAAGCAGTGGACAAAATTTTCGTCCTTTCTGCTCCTTCAAAAAGACACGTGATCATTGTGAAACCACTTATAAATATGAACGTATTGCCAATCCCTTCCAGTGCAGCCGCGAGATAATACAGCCATTCCTGTGACGAGAACACAAACAGCCCGGTGCTACACACTTGGATGGCAGATCCAAACAAGAAAGGCCAACGATGTCCGACTTTAGTTACAACTAATCCGATGATTGGGCTGCTCAAAACCTGCAGCAATGGTCCGACGCCATTTAAGGCGTCAACACCGAGCGCCGTTTTTGCCAACACTTCTGGGGCCGACAGGCAACTTGAGTTATCATTTTTCGGACAGAAATAATGTTCAGCAGTGTCATTCTTAGTCTTGTAGACGGATTCATTATGTCCTACGAGTATAACACTCCCTCTTGATAAATTCGGACATGAACACCTGTCATATCGCATCGACCGAATTAAAGATGGCGCCAAAGACGTCTGCAGATACCATAACATGTGATCAGCAAACACCGCGAGACAGAACGAGAATATGACGAGATGTTTACATCGTCGGAATGCCGTCCACTTCGATGCCAACAGTTTCAACATGGACTTCCTGCAAAGAAAACATGAGAAAATTGAATCACTATAGAATATCGATGTTGATTCGGATGAAAATATCAAAACGATTCCCTCACGGTCTCATTCTCACATAGTGGTCGGCGAGAATGAAGGGAATCCTGCCGTCTTCTTTGAGTCGTCTTGACGCAGTGATAGTGGTTACCAACTGGGCCCAATTGGTAACGCCTCGGTCAAAATGCTTCAAGGACCATAAAAGGCCTACACGTAGGCTATACTCCTACAATATTGTTTTCATTGTGGCCGACGAAAAAGCGTGACAGTGACTATACGCCCTCCAAAAATATGCCTGTGAGTTCAGGGACTAAGAGGGTATGGAAATTATTGAATATCCCACTCAAAAAAAAATATGTCTCGATGACCTTTGATTCGGTAGTCAAATCGCGGGCTGAGGATTAACCGAGCCTAACTGCATTTTTTAACTCGACCAAAACTCCTTTTAAATATGCCGATAATCCCCTGTTGGCATAGGAAGTAAGGGTCTTTATGCACACATAATGGTTCCATTAATCCTCCGGCCGACGAATTAGAAGTTCCTTGGTAGGCCTATATATGCCTCTGCAAACGTATTCTCGTCTCACTGAGTGTTTGTACGCGCTCAAATCTCTTCACTTCTCCTGCTTCAGAAACATTCCGATATGTATTGTTTGGGTACACAAAATTCTCTGCGAATTACCACCCCCCCCCACACACACACATATCGCCGGACATATCCACTGTTGTGATGCGATCGCGTTGGTCGGCGCTGCAGTCAAAGAGGGTCTGGAGTTGCAGTGGATGAAAACTTAAAATTCTCCTAATTTCGCAACGTATTATCCGCTGCGACTGCAGCGCCGCCCAACGTCTTGTCTTTGTCAGCTACGACTCGAGATTCCACAGGGTCGTATAAATTTTCATCAAAATCCCGTGCTTCGAGGGTGAGAACACCACGAAAATTCCTCGACTCTGAGTGACCCCCCCCCGGCTTTTCTGTGGACGTGCACACAACGTAATCAGTCTACACCATCACGGTAATGCGTGACTGTACATTCGCCTGTACAAAATGTAGGGCCCAATTTTAAAAAACTTTTAACTTCTTTAAAAAACTTTTACACTGTAATTGATAAAAATCGGCCATATTCATGTTCAACACACATATAACTCGATATATTCAGGAAGAATTTTGAGTTTTTTTTTCAATGCTGAATTTGTACACAATTCTGGCAAAAATGTATGTATGTACAGTACAGGTCACAATTGACATCCCTAAATTCGCGTAAGTTACTCGTAAGTCATACGTAAGTTACGCAACAACTCATGAGGTATGTTACGCGCAACTTACGAGGTGAGTTACGGGGTGAGTTACGCGAATTTCGCTAGCTACGCAGTGATTTACGAGGCGAGTTACGCGATTTTGGCGAGTTACGCGGTGAGTTACGCAAAACCAAAGCCGTGAGTTACTCGTAAGTTACGCGTAACTTACGAGTAACTTCCGCGAAGCCGTTGGGATGTCAATTGTGACCTGTACTTATGTATACCGTGATGATGTAGACTGGCAACCAGCGCAAAATCTAACTTACATCTTCATCTTTTAAGTGCCTCCCTTGAAGACTCACCGAGCTGCCATCAGAACTCCTTCTGGCTTCTAAACGTCTGTCGACAATTCACTTCCGCCTCGAGGTTTTACTCAAATTGCCAAAGCCTTCCCGATATAGGCCTTCACAACCATTCATGAACAAACAGATCAAAGCCCAGTCATTCGCATACATGTACAAGCGATCGAAGGACACTTTACCAAATGTAAATAGGCCCACTGCAGGCTTCATCCACCAGTGGATATTACGTGGACTGGCTGTTTAGGCCTGGTAGTTGTAACAGGTTTTCGCTGTGCACCAATAGGCCTATAGCCCGACCAACCATGATGATTATACTTGTAATTATGAATTGTTATATGATCTATGTATTGTTGGCCTACATGGAACACTGCACCAGCAATCTGCCGCCCTGAGTGGTTACTCTATCTAATCACGTTCTGTTCATGAACGACGGGGTGGGCCAAAAAACCTGACCATTCTTTCTTTCGTCCTTTGGACCATTAGCTCAGAGAAAGAAAACGGAACCTCGAGTATTCGAGGGGTCGAAATTTATCGGCTAAATGCGCTTAATGAACGGAACACCGCACCGCACCGCACCGCACCGCACCGCACAGCACAGGTCCGTGCCAAAAAGGCTAGACCTTGCTTATAGGCCTTCTTTGGTTCGCACAGACACGCGTCAACCACCAGTGTCATAGTGCATGACGCAGTTCCAGATGGCAGCACTGAATATTAGCAGCTTGTGGCGCCATCTGCTGTGGGCAATCTCTCTGACACGCCTGAAATAGAGAGGAAGTAGGGGCGGCCGAGGCCCTGTCGGATATCAATTCCTGAATTACTCCTCGGCGAGCACAAAGCATACGCTAATATCGTAAATTTGTGAATGCGACTCCTTTCGGGACATTTTCACGGAGCGGAGCGGATCACAAACTGCAAACGGATGCCTAGGCGTGGTCGGGCAAGGTCGACAATCCTACAAGGGTAGGCCTAGGAAATGTGTGGAATTGTAGGCCAATCCAGTGCCATTGACTTTGGCAACAAAAAATCATCGTAAGAGGAAGGCCGAAAGAGCTTGATCGTTACTTGAAGTCCTCTGCGGTTGGCAATGTGGAGTGCGCCCGGCAACGTTATAGGTGGCAGCACCGTCAGAATATATGCATCACCATCTGGTGGCTGGTAAGATTACTAGAGGGAAACTAAAACTATAGACCTCATCGCGTCAATAATGGGTGGCGTCCACTAGAGCGCCGACAAGATTAGGAAGGGTTGCGGAAGCAAATTATGCCATTTCCGCATCCTTTCCGCGTCAGTCGCGAAAAAAAGTGTGCGAATCATCGTTTCCTGGGACATTACTACGAATCTCTGCAGACATACCTGGGAGTGTCCCAGGAAGCAATCGTGAAGGGCGCGAAATGCTGCTGATCGTAGCAGGACAGCGCGGACACATCTAGGATCACACCAGTAGTAGTAAAATCATGGACTAGGACAATCGGGTAGATATGCGGACAATATGAGGAAATAATTCAAGGTTATAAATTCTGCGCCGAATTTGGATTTTTCTCATATGTCTGCTAGCCGTCATGNTGTGAACATTGAATGATGAATGAAAAATTGCATGAAAAATAAATTTATTCATTACTGCAACAACAAAATACATGCCATACATAACCGTGGACTACAGGTGCTCCTGCCGTAGAAATCGATACATTGAAAACCATCCAGGTGACGGCCCCGTATCAATTTCCCACAAACCTGACGCTAGGTGGCGATATCTGGGGATATCACCACTAGTGTCGACGCTAGGTTTCCATCTTGAAAAGTAGTGCGCGCGCCGAGCGATCTGTTTGTAAAGCGGTCACCCCATCACGTCGTTTCTACGCTTACAATATAGTATGTTGTAGGTAGGTGTACAAAGGTATAGAGTTGATACACATTGAATACAAACATCGGTAGAGTAAATAAAGTTATTCGGTTTCATTTTCGACACGATAAATATTGTTTTCTGCAAATAATAACAGTTTGAAAAAGAAGTTCGCGTCACTTGAAAGACCAAAAAGATGGCGGCCCCACCGACGATGTCAAGATTTTCAAGAGGGCGATCAAGCGTCGACTGCCGTGTTAAAATTTCGTCCAATTATCAAAAAAATTTCAACGCTATCGTGGAGTATGAATTTCCCATTGAAAGGAATAGAATTTTTCAGTGCTGCCACCTATTGTCAGTAAAAATAGGGCCGAGTAAGTGAAATAAAACAGAAGTCCCCGACTAATGAAGAGTGTTTATTCACAGGAAATGAAAATAGAGTGTGATACAATGTCATGAATACCAAAACTTTTACCCGTTTTCTATATCAAATAACTGGATTCTTGATCCATTGTCGAACGCAATATATTTGTGACCCCACTCTACGGAGGGAATTAAAACTACTCTACGATCTAAGTAAAAAAATACATGTATTGAGGAAGTGTCCGAGGACTTGATACGGTCAGCTGCTGCGTCCCGTTTACTCCATTTCCAGGTCCGCATGGACTTTCACTCCTCTCGCAGTGTTTTGTTTCGCTCCGTACCGACGCTTCACAAACCACTGCTTCGAATGGCCGGTATTCTGCCGATTTACCGCCAGATGGCACCACTACTGTTCCCGCTGCTGCGCTGGAGAAAGTGTTTTAGGATTTTACTCAGTTTGCAGCCTGATGGCGGGCGCTGATTGGTTGGACAGTAGTGGTGCCATCTGGCGGTAAATCGGCAGAAAACCGGCCATTCGAAGCAGTGGTTTGTGAAGCGTCGGTACGGAGCGAAACAAAACACTGCGAGAGGAGTGTACATAGACTAGGCGCTGATCTACGTGAGAGATTTCTCGCAAGAGTTGGATCTCTATGGGTGACTCACCCGTAGAAAGCTATGGGCAGTCGTTGGTCAGTGACAGTGTTGAGTGTAGGCTGAACCGTAAGAAAACCAACAAATCTGGTAAATTATCCATTGAGCGCCAACTCGCACGAGAAAACGCTATTAATTTTGCTACCAGCTTTTAAGCCCAGTTCACACTGCCACGATTCCGACCACGTTGCCTCTACGAATCCTCTGAAATATTTTCGTAGAGGGATCGTGGCCTTAG
>NMRB01000594.1:119114-145499 GCA_002633025.1 Notospermus geniculatus
GGTAGTGAAAAACATTACACTGGGTTTATTCATCGAGCCGCTCGATAAATAAACACCACTTGTAGGTTTGTTTGTAGAGCTGCTCGATGAAAAGGGCACTTTAATTGCGGCAGATGCGATGAAGTGATTTCCCTACCTCAGTTTTATAATGATTGGCCGGATCCGCGTTCAGCTTGGCGACGTATTCCGCTATAGAACCGTGAAAATTATCGTCTTTCATTATCTGAAAGAGAAATAATGCGTAAACGACCCAAAACGGAGGCTTTTCAGAGATGAGTTATAAACGTGTTGTCCGCGTGAGTGTTTACCGCGGCAAGTTGCTCTCAATGGACAATATTCACTAGGGTTGGCTTCCTTTCGGCGTACGCCGGGATCAACAACACGGGCGCTTGCCCATAGGCTTCTGCGGCGACCGAGTTGCTCACAGAGGGCCAACTACACGAAAAAAATTGCTGTTATGCAAAATGTCACGCCTTTTTCAAAAATCGGGGGTTTGCGACTGGACTACTTAGAATATACAACAGTACGGTCAAAAACTACGGAAATTTGTAATTTTGAAGTAGTGAATTTCTTGGGCCACAAAATTATTCTTAGTGTCATTTGTGGTTGTTGCGACTTATCCCCTTTAATTTACCTTTCTCATTTTGGCTGCGATAGAATTCACATCTTTAATTCCCATCTGGTGGATTTCATGTGGCGTTAAATCATTGGAGAGGTGCCACTTTAAGCAGGCTTTGTAATACTCTTTTCCATTTGGCATCAAAGTCGCCGCCATGTAGGGCCGGAGGTTTTTCATGTACGTCTGAAATATTACGTTAAAATGTAAAGAAATGGATTCAGACAGCTTGTAATTGAAGGTAAGTCAATGGCAATCCCGTGTTAACCCTCGGAAACACTTCCCCTCTGATAACATCTACTGTAGACGTCTATGTACCAAGTATGTTTCCATGCTTCTCTCCGCCTGTCGTCAATTAGGGACCCTCCCATTGCGTGCCCCATTACATCCTTCCATCCTGAGAATATCAGGCGTTCTTACTGCTCGCTCCCTTCGTCACCGCAGACGATGAAGGAGACGAGGTAAAAACCCCTGCTGTGGGAGGATGCATCCTTCCGTAGACTGGACTCATCGTAGACTGGCCCCGTCTTTGCCGCTTTACTCCAGCGGCGGTCATTCCACGTGGAACGGACAGTTGTAGCGCCGTGGGATTGGAGCGGCAAAGATTGGAACTAGTGTACGTCCATCGGGACATAGAATGCGCCATTTCGCTAGTAATTCTGCCGGTACTGAAAATTAAAACGATTTTATCGACATACTTACATTGACGATAAAATCACGAAGATTCCTGAACGCTGGAATCACTTTGTCTTTGATCACAGTTTCAGCTGCTTTCTGTAAACTTGATTGGGAACTGAACAAGAAAGAAAAGGACTTTATCAAATACTGAAAGTAAACGATGAATAAAAGTAGCAAAGTAAAACCGCATCATAAGAAAATCCGGCCTCCGCGTCCTGAAGAATCAGGTCCTCTTAGCATCGTTCCCCCAAGCTCACAGCCCCTCGGAAGAGGACCTGACTTCTTCGGGAATGGCCATCGACGCTCGGAGGTAGGCGGCCCTACAGTACGAAGCGTAGTTATTGTTTTCCTACCTTGGATCAACTGTAGACGGCATATTTTTGAAGGGTGCATAGAAAAATGTGTCCTTCGGCTGCTTCGCTATGAAATCGTCAAATTTCTTGACTACGCCCGTCTGCAGCAGAAAAGGATTACCGTACATCAAATAACTAATTCCCATACGGCCTATTTGAGGTAACGGAAATGACCAGACGTAACCAATATTTACACTTTTCCACAGGTAGGCCTAAAGGGGTGACGAATTGGGAGTGCCGTTTGATAATCGCACACCAAATCGTTCCTTAAAGCAAACTGGTTGTGCCAGTCAAGGTGCTCGCCAAAGAATCAAACGCCGCCATCTTGAATATACATGTTACAGAACTAACTCCGCTGCGAATTGCATTAAGAACACGATCAAATGCAAATCTAGGATCTAGGGATGTAGGCTTGTCCGCTAAAATACGAAATTTGTAATTTTGAAAATGTGAATTTCGTGGGCCGTGAAATTATCAGTGACTGCCTTTTGAGGCGAACTGTTTTCTTTGGGCCCCTCGTGAACAATAGACTTTCTATTGTTCACAAGGGGCCCAAAGAAAACAGCTCGCCTCAAAAGGCAGTCACTGAATTATTTTTATTTTTAGCGTCATTTTCGACTGCCGCGACTAATTCCCTTTAATGACGTCAGCACCTACCATGGACTTTTCATGATTTGTCGTTTTCGTGTCGATGGCTTTTTGTAGAAAAACAATAAATTGCTCCATCTGTGCCGGAATTTTATCCATCCTTGAGAGAATGTTGTTAAAATCGGCAGTACTCTTTTTTCTCATCCAAGATATCAAACTCGACCAGGCCGATATGGGAGTGTCCATACTGTTCGCTGGATTCATTGGGCCGTAGCTGTGAACGGGAAAATTTCATGTGTCATGCTGCGGCGCGGGGTGAGGGTGTTTATTAACAAGCACTTTGGACAGGCGATTTGACATATTTTTCAAGAAATTTCAATTTCTACAGACGGAATGTTGAGCAGCAAAAAGACAATTTTAGTTCATCGTCAGACAGCGTCAGAAGTATCCATTGCATTACAGGCCGCCATATTGGTATGCAAATTGGGGTCACAGAGGTCAGTCGGAGTTCAACTTACTATCTGAATTTATACCCCGCCCTGTACGCCTCAAGTAAACTCTTGAGCACGGTATAGTTCATTTGGTCTTGGCCTTTCAATTTTACGTCGGCTAGTTTCATAAGACGATCGTAAAGTTCGTCAGCTTTTTTCTGAAACGGTGCAAAAAAGCAAATAATATATGTAGTGACGTCACAAATCTTTTTTCATCGGCAATTTTCGGCCCGTCATTTTCTGATCGAACTTCGGAATTTTCCGACCAACGTCTCGGCAATTTCCGGGGCCCGAAATTATTCGAAGCATGGATTGGTTCCCGATCTCACCGCTATCCATAATCACGTGATCGTCCGAAAAGCAGCCGATTGAAAAAAACGCGTTAATTGGCTGAAAAGACATTGATTGCCCTTTTGTTAACCAATCAGCGATTTAGAAACGACAGGCGCTACCGACCTCAGCATATAATCATTGGCCTACCGGCGGGATCGTGACCCTACAGAGTAGGTAAACAGGCAAGGAAAATCCTTGCGAAACCCACAAGCGTACCTTCGTCCTATCGAATGCTGCGAAGGTGTACTCCTCCACTTTGTCCTCGTGTACAAAAAGGCCATATTTTGTACCGAACTCTGGGCTCTCCTTCAGCCGCCAATCCCAGAAATCGTCGACGATTTTCTTAAGATCTGTTGTAAAGAGGTTTAAAGACCGAGTGATTTTTTTCTCGTCTCAGTTAGTGACTTCGTGTTAGTTCCGGTAACTCTCACAAAGGGCGCTCTGGTATGAAAAACATTACGAATTCGATGCCAGCCTCATTCCTGGTTGACCAATCACAACATCCTGTCTAAATTACAATGATCTCATGCACAAGGTGCTCACACGTTGAATCAGGAGGCACCAGACTAGTCTCGGTCACCCAGCCGCTGTTTCGAGTATGGGGATCAGTGGCAGTACTGCAGAAGAAAACGGCTCGCTGCGCCAGACTAGCGCCAGACGCAAACGTAGTGACAATTCTAAACCTCTCTCTAATACGGTCAGTATCTCGTGGGCGTAAAATATTTGTACATTATGTTATCGAGATAAACAAACAAAAAGGTGTCTGCTCTATCTACGTACGGCCGTTTACCTTCCCATTGTTTTAAATTATTTTTATCAATTTTATATCGTCGTTATTAAAGGGCCATGATCAACGCAAAATATGCATTCCGCAATTTGGATCATGATTCATCTGTAGACGAATTTCAGAGGCAACTTTAGACCACCCTGTATACAACCTGTCCAACTGCGAGGCAGATAACGAGGTCCTCATTTAGTTGGGGAGGTTAAGCCACCCATTACGAGTCCTCGTTTAGTCGATAGGGGACGTTTAGCCGATTATACGAAATCCTCATTTAGTCAGGCTGGTTCAGTCGTTCATACGAGATTCTCATTTACTCAGGCTGGTTCAGCCATTCATACGAGGCCCTCATTTAGTCGGGCTGGTTCAGCCGTTCATAAGAGGTCCTCATTTAGTCGGTCTGCTTCGGCCGCTCATTTACGAGGTCCTTATTTAGTCGGTCTGGTTTAGTGTTCATACGAGGTCCTCATTTAGTCGGGCTGGTTTAGTGTTCATACGAGGTCCTCGTTTAGTCGGTCTGGTTTAGTGTTCATACGAGGTCCTCATTTAGTCGGTCTGGTTTAGTGTTCATACGAGGTCCTCATTTAGTCGGGCTGGTTTGGCCATTCATACGAGGTCCTCATTTAGTCGGGCTGGTTTGGCCATTCATACGAGGTCCTCGTTTAGTCGGGCTGGTTTAGCCGTCAGTAGGAGGTCCTCATTTAGTCTGGCTGGTTTAACCATTCACACACGAGGTCCTCCTATAAGAGTCGGGTAGTTTAGCCAATGATATGAGGCCCTGATATTAGTCGGGATTGTTTAGCCGTTCGTACAGGGGAAGCTCAACACTTGGTGGGATGACATGCATTGAAGGAATATCATCACAAAATCATGTAAAATAACTAAGGAACGTTTCATAACACAAATCACCATTTATCATACGATTCATAATGGATAATAAGGGTCAAGGCCAGGACAGTTTACGTGACCTTTCTAACACCTCATGAAAGCACCTGCCTTTGTACAATATTGAGATATGAATAAAATTTGAGTTATAAATGCAACCGTCGTCAACCTTGCCAGCACTTTCAAAACCGGTAGGAAGGTCTTCTATTGTGAGATTGAAAAAGAGGCTGTGACGGAATTGTTAGAAGAATTCTTGAAGAATAGCTCGACGAGAACGGCCCGACCTCAGGATATGACCTCAGTAATATCAAAGAAAACCGGTTTCTTGACATGATTAAGCTTCGACCTGCCCAGGGCACGAGGCGTCACACAGTAAACACGTTCCTATTGGCTAAACACAAGCCTTTCTTTGCCATCAACGCGAACATCGGCCGCACCTTTTTTGTCGAACAGATAATCGGGCTGCACACCAGGCATATGAGGACCTCGGGTAAATGAGGACCTCGTATGATCGGCTAAACGTCCCCGACCGACTAAACGAGGACTCGTGCGCGTGAGGGCGATGTCGGGCGCGATCAGGGCCGACCGCACAGAAAGTCCGATAGTGCTTTTGTGCATTCAGCGGTTTAGTTATGGGAAAATGTGTTAGCTAACTGCCGAGAGGCGCCGGTAGTACTATCGGACTTTCTGTGCGGTCGGCCCTGATCGCCACAGAGAAAATCGGCTGTTGACGCCAGGCGGTGCACGCTGGACAGCGATGTGTCGAATCTTCTCGCCAGCGATGATCGCCCAGTATCAAACAGCAGCAAACCAATAATATCGCCAAGTCTGCGGTAGCTGGCGGGACGATCGCCCGCGAAATCGCCCTCATCCCGCCTGGTGTGCTGACCGTTTATCAAATTTGTTTTGGGTCAGGACCTATTGTCATCAAAAATGAGCAAAACATGATGGTACCGGCGAAAATGTCGCCAAGCGATTGGGTTTCAAAATCACTTCACAAAATATCCCTTTACAATAAAAAATATGTTTACTATAAAAAAATATGTTTACAATAAAAAATATGTTTACCTCCTGCCGTGTCGGATGCGACGCCATGGAATGCGCAGATGAGGGACACAAGGATCAGACCCTGCCACATGATTGAGATATGTCTGAAAAAATTGAGAAAAGGGACGTAAGAGATATAATAGATACGGCTATACCATCAAAGGAAAGGTGGCTGTTCGTTTTCGTCAGTTGAGGAATCTGAGTTGTGATCCTTGAGAAAATGGAGAAGGCTACGAAGCTGCAAATTGCAGCGATTATTCTGTACAGCACCAACAAATAATCCCTGCAATTTGCAAGTTCATAGCTTTTTTGATTTTCCCAAGGATCACAACTCAGATTCCTCAAGTGACGAAAACGAACAGCCCCTTTGGACCTGTTGGGTAGGAAAAATTCATTACTATTCGCGGCCTGTTTCGCGGTCGGTGGCATCCACAGGTCGTGAGGTTGATGAGAGCGGTTTCATTCTCAAGAAATTACGACCCTTCCGCTGTTCGCGCCGGCGGAAGTTTCGGTCAATCAACATCTTAAAGCGAATGGCTCGCGGGGTTTGTTGTGGCGCCATGACAGTTGGTCATCGATTCAAGCAGCATTTTGAGAAAAAGGCAAAAGAAGGATTTTAGTTTAATGGGAAATGCATTAGACAGCCAAACTTCGGAGCCGCATTCTGCAAAATCTGCCGCTTCAAAATCAATGGGAATAGTACAAAATGTACATCTTGACCTACTGAATTTGAAAACGTCATTAACCCATTTTAACAAATTTTTACTGGAACCTCGTCCCCAGTGTTTACATTCGCATATTTGCACAGGTGTTGCATATGGCTGGGGCACGGCTTTGCCTGGAGGCTAGATTCACTCTCTATGGAAGGTACCACCAAAAATGTAAACAAACCCCGCGAGCCATTCGCTTTAACCGAGACCCAGGTTAACGTTGATATTAAAGATAATGTATCACGGGTATTTTCGCGGGCCACGAAAATCATTGTTTATTTAAATTTTGTTTGTTTATGTCCAGGCCTTCTTTGTCTTATGAGTAATTTGTTGGTGGCATGCCTCTTTGGAAATCCTTTGGATACCGAAAGTATTCGATTTGGTGGATCGGCATGTCCCAACCAAAAGTCCAAAATAACATAATGTACACATCCATGTTTACAAACATCGAATGTAAACAATGAAGTCGTGATACATTACACACAGAACAACAATCAATCGAATGAAATAATCAATCAATCAACCAGAAAAGAATGAGCAACAAGTGTACAAATTAAACGTCTGCAAAACTCGCAGCCGCGAGGGGGGTGGCGGGGTTATCAGGCAAGGGTTCACCTACCTGCGTATCTGAGGGGATCAAATCGGGAATAAACGACGGAACGACTAGAGTATTAGGGCCAGCATTACTGGCGTGATGTGTCATATGATGATTTTCCAAGAGCCGCCATTACGAGGAAGTAATGGTCTCTGATTCACTCTCATACTGAGAGAACCAATCCCCATCGGGTGCAAAACGCTTTAGATGTGGACAATCAAGCTTGTTGGTTAACAACAGTGTGATTGGAATGGGGCTATCCAGGGAAAACTACACCACCAGGTGGCTCTTCTGCACTATAAGTCCTAGTGTCACTGTTTGCAACATGGCAGAGTATGGAAAGTGGACTGTTCAGAAATTTAAAAATAGAGTTATCAACAGAGGAGCGTCACTTACAGGCAGAAAAAGTGACCTAATCATTTTCAACCTCAGATGCCTCCATCATTGACGTAATCATCATATCAGACTTGATATTTTGTCCACCACACTCTTATCTGATGGCACACAAGAATATGCGGAGAGGTTGCGGAATGAATGCGGAATTGCTAAATTTGCGTTCCGCGTCTTGTCCGCGCCCTAGTGGACGCTAGGTTTAATAGGAAGAAAGCGCCCAATAGGAAACATTTGTGAACATTGAATGATGAATGAAAAATTGCATGAAAAATAAATTTATTCATTACTCCAACAACAAAATACATGCCATACATAACCGTGGACTACAGGTGCTCCTGCCGTAGAAATCGATACATTGAAAACCATCCAGGTGACGGCCCCGTATCAATTTCCCACAAACCTGACGCTAGGTGGCGATATCTGGGATATCACCACTGGTGTCGACGCTTGGTTTCCATCTTGAAAAGTAGTGCGCGCGCCGAGCGAACAGTAGTCTCGCGCAGCCAGCCGTTTCGTTCCGCAGGTACTGCTACACAAACGTCTGGCACATAACGTCGTTATTGCTGTGATACAGTGCATTGTGGGTAATGCTGTAGAAGGTCACGTGACATAAGATGACTGCTTCCATTATTGGATTATATTTCACCTCACAACCTTCCGAAATGTCTGAATCTGGCAATGAATCGATTGGTGAATTGACCTGAGACAGCATTTGGTGAGTGGACCTAGCCCTTAAGCCCTCCCCTGCCTAGTGTGGTCCATGTGTCTGTGTGTCCCGCAAAAATGCCCTCTGAAACGTCTTTCCCTGTGCGTCAAATTACCCAGCCATTAGGGGTGGGGATTGAAAAGTACCCAGCCAAAAGGGGTGGGGATTCAAAATTGCTGTTACCAGCTGAAAGGGGCTTATGAAAAAAGTGGAGTACACTGATGTGCAACACACTTTATGGGGTAGACACACCCTGGGTAGAAGAGCACAACATAAGATTTAATCACAGTGACACAGACACGGACGTGCCAGATCTGCAATGACAATGTACCGTAATGAAATATTGCTGCAGGCATGATGAGTGTTGTCCAGCATGTTTAATATAAGATTATTAAGATGCCATCCTCCAGTCACCATCAACCCTCAAGATTTTTCTCTGAACTTTCAGACATCACCTTACGGCCTTATCAGCTTGACGGCGTGAACTGGTTGGTCCAGCGCTATCACCGTGATCATGGCTGTATACTTGGAGATGAGATGGGTCTTGGCAAAACATGTCAAACGATATCGTTTCTTGTTTATCTCCATGGAAGTAAGCAATCAACAGGTCCACACATCATCCTCTGCCCGCTGTCTGTCATCAACAACTGGCAGGCAGAAATTGCAAAGTAAGTCAGATTTTTCTTGGTTGGAATTCAAGTTTTAAGTCAGAAATTAAACCAAGTCTCCTGACATGGGTGTGTGTCATCCTGCCAGGCTGGGGGAAGCAAAAGTGTTGTTGAGACGTGACAGACACTTGCTTGATTATTGATTTCCTTACAGATTTGCACCATGCCTAAAGCTGGTCACATACCTCGGAGACAAAGACTCCAGAGCAGAATTGAGACACAAAATCAAGAAAAGAAAACGCCAGGATGGGGAGTTCCACTTCAATGTTCTCTTAACCACTTATGAGGTGTGTAGAGTTCCCTTTCCAGTGTTCTCTTAACCACTTATGAGGTGTGTAGAGTTCCCATTTCAGTGTTCTCTTAACCACTTATGAGGTGTGTAGAGTTCCCATTTCAGTGTTCTCTTAACCACTTATGAGGTGTGTAGAGTTCCCTTTCCAGTGTTCTCTTAACCACTTATGAGGTGTGTAGAGTTCCCATTTCAGTGTTCTCTTAACCACTTATGAGGTGTGTAGAGTTCCCATTTCAGTGTTCTCTTAACCACTTATGAGGTGTGTAGAGTTCCCTTTCCAGTGTTCTCTTAACCACTTATGAGGTGTGTAGAAGTCACACCAGATATTGATAAATTGAGTCCTGCCTGGTTCGGACCCATTCCTTGGAATTTGGAACTGACAAGAGTATTTGTGATAAAGCTTGAAGTATCATTGGATTGGCATGTTTTGTCTGTTCAAAAAAACATCCTTATAACAGGGGTGAACAATTGTATTGTTTCCAGATCTGCCTGAAGGATGAAGAATTCCTCCGAAAGATCCAGTGGCACACCCTGGTGGTAGACGAGGCCCATCGACTCAAGAATCAAAAATCGCTGCTCTACCAAACATTACTTCAGGTATGTCCAACTCGACTTAGTCCCAGGTGAAGAAGCTGCTTCCCCCGGATGAAAACATCGGTAGTTTTCTCACAGCATTCCGGTTTCCTTCTGTACATTTACCGGTAGGGGCTCATTATCTACAGAGCCACCTATGCCACTAGTGCTTGGCTTTCAATTCAACACATTCTTCCTTGAGCTGTTGAAATGTGGCGACTGCAAGGGGCTATGTCGAAGACCTGGGCTGGGTTGCACAAAACTCATGTTAGCGCTAACTTCGTGTTGGCGCTAACTTTATGTTAAATGACGTATAAAAAAGACAAGGGATTTTTACGTCATCTAACATAAAGTTAGCGCTAACACCATGTTAGCGCTAACATGAGTTTTGTGCAACCGGCCCCAGACACTTGCCACATCAGTATGATGTCTTTTCATCTCTATACAGTTTGAGATTAACCACCACATCTTGCTGACCGGTACACCAGTACAGAACAACCTGAAGGAGCTCTATTCCCTCCTAACATTCTGTGCCAATGTCATGTTCAGGTCAAGATTGGAGGAACAATTCGTTGAAACGTACACAGATGCTGGTAAAAAAGGTAAATTCGATCGACAGAAACCATAAACCTGGATGTTTTGGTTGTACTACTCTAAAAACGCTGCTCCAGGCGAGAGTTCCATCATGTGAGTTGGCTCTCAATGGGCAGAACACCATTTTTGGCTTCCTGCAACTTATTGTACACCGACACCTACGACACAAAGTCTGCCCAGTTTTCTACAGCTGAATTGCCCATAGAGAGCCAACTTGCACCATCCTCCCACAGCAGGGCTTTGGTCTCATTCCTCTTCATACACTCGCACACAGTGGATGAAGAGGAGCGAGGTAAAAACCCCTGCTGTGGGAGGATGAACTCAAACATGGGGCAGCTCCTTTAGCCAAATTCCACTCGTATTCTTGATCCATCTCTAAGCCTTTATTTTTTGTGCCTAGCCCATACTTTCCTACTGCTTCCCTGATTGTGTCATATTTTGCAAAACAGAGCTATAAGTTGAACTCTTTTTTCTACCACTAGGTGTCGCTGAGCTCCACGACCTCCTAAAACCATTCCTCCTCAGACGAATCAAGGCGGAGGTTGTGAAGGACCTTCCTGTGAAATCGGAGGTCATACTCTACCATGGATTGTCTGACCTACAAAAAAAGTATTATAAAGCCATACTGACCAAAGATTTAGGTGAGTTTGAAGCAGATGTACGTGTGATCACATGGCTTGGGTGCTCATTTTGGCTACCCGATGATGTGGCTTTAAAACATTGCTGGATTAGTAACTTGGAGTGGCATATAGTCAGACCCATGCCAATTTACCAGCGGCGATGGCACTCCGTAAACTCCACACCACCACTGTGAGCCGTGCGAACTAAGCATAAAACCCTAGGTTAGCCTATTTGACTCGGAGCATGAACTGCTGGGTTTTCCTAATTATGTATCCAAATTTTCGTACATTTCAGATGCATTTGACAATGACAGTGTCCACCCGGTCAACAAAACCAGACTGATGAACATCCTAATGCAGCTGAGGAAATGTGTTGATCACCCCTACCTCTTCGATGGTAAGTTGGGTCCTTTCAACTTTGAGGAAACGAAGGATCCTTGAGTTGGTGAATTCCACAGTTCCACCGGAGAATGCGGTAGCCTAGTGGCTGATACTCAAGACCAAGAGATCGTGGGTGTGATTCCAAGCCGACTTGCCATATCTTATTCTCAACTGGTCTGAAAGGATCAAGTGATGCACTGAATGAGTTGCTCCTTGAATTCCCGTGAAAGGTTTCTGGAGAGACTGGGTTGATGTGAAGCACTTTGAGACACAATAACTGGAAAGTGCTTTACTCAAACCTCACATTGTAATTCATTTTCCAGGAGTTGAACCAGAACCGTTTGAACTGGGCGAACACCTGGTGGAAGCTAGCGCTAAACTTGTGACCATCGACAGACTACTCTCCTTCCTAAAACCACGCGGCCACAAGGTCCTGCTCTTCTCTCAGATGACGAGGATGCTGGATATCATCCAGGATTATCTTGGCTACAGAGGTGAGTTGTTAGGATTTCGTCCCTTTTCGGTCTTTGTGTGCATGTTTCCGAATTTGATGAAATGTACTTCGACACTTCGATAAAATGTACTTCGTCTTTCAGGATATACGTACGAGCGGCTTGATGGTTCTGTCCGTGGCGAAGAGCGCTACCTCGCTGTGAAAAACTTCAACGAAATAGACGAAACATTCATATTTTTACTGAGCACAAAGGCCGGTGGCGTCGGCCTGAATCTAACTGGCGCCGACACGGTTATATTTGTCGACAGTGACTTCAACCCTCAGAATGATCTCCAGGCAGCAGCTAGAGCTCACAGGATTGGCCAAACGAGGTACAAAATTGTGACCCTAGTCCACTGCCTCAATAGGTGTCACTAGTGGTTAAAACTATTGAAATGAAACTGACATCCCGGTCCTGATCAATTTCCCACACAAAAGGCCTCCATTGTATTAGGACCGGGTTTCGGTGTGGTGCCCTCTATCGTAGCTAGGATCCCATTGTGGGGATGTGAGACGTGTAAGACTAGCTAACTTGTGTATTTCCAAAGTACAGTGGCACCTCCCTTAGCGGATACCTCCGTCAGGAGGACACCTTTGACAAGGAAACCTAAGTTCAGACCCAAATTTTTCGTTTCTGTTCATTCTTACCATTCATTCTCTGTAATCAGGACACCTCTCATTTGAGGACAACATGTCTGTCCTAGAGGTGTCCTTAATCTACAACTTTCACTGAAAATTTCTTCCAGAGCTGTCAAGGTCATCCGACTCATAGGGCGCAGCACCGTGGAAGAGATAGTTTTACGCCGAGCGGAGGCAAAACTCAAACTCACCAACACCGTCATCGAGGGCGGCCAGTTTTCCCTGATGCCAAGCAAAGAAGCCAAGGAGAAGTTAATCGCCGAGAACAATCTCCAGTTACAAGATATTCTCAAATTTGGCGTTGACAAATTATTCGAAGCAGAAGACGAGGCTGATGTTGACTTTAAGAAGATCTTGGGACCGTCTGCTGCGGGGGAGTGGCAGTTGGAGGAGGGACCACCAGATGCAGCGACTCAAGAACTGGTTAGTTGACATCAATTTATCTCTTGTTGTTCCACTTCGGACTGTACAACGCAATGGAGTTGGGACAGGTTGCATCTGCATTCACCAAACCCTGAATTTCCAGCTCGGAGGGCATTGCACTAACCAGTCGTCCAGCAATCCAGGCCCTGCTTTCTTTCTTCACCTAAAAGTGGTAATCAGTTATGTGCTAACTCATATGATGCATCTTGGGGCTCGAGAAAATCTGCCTCTTCAAAAATGTTTTACTGGCAGAGACCTGGACCCTGACCCCTGTAACTAAGATTTATTACTGCGTATCCTGTTTTCAGGGAGTGACAAGTACAGAGGAGAATGTTGAAAACATGTATGTCTTCGAAGGGAAAGATTATTCAACAGAACCATCTGGTGCTGATCGCAAAGCATTTGATGACCTACTATCTGGTGAGTTGGTGCTTCTAGTAGCTCAATGGTAAATTTTATTCTTTTGGGACAGGTTTCTCTGTCTTATTGGCCGATTCATGTCTTGAGTCCTGATAAGTTTGTGAGTCTTTTTAGGTTCTCTGTGTCGTTTTGAGGCTTTGTGAGAATGTGAGTGGTTTTGAGCTTTTGGGAGCTTGAGTTACCGGTATTTTGAGGCTGAGTCATTTTGCTACTTGTTAGCCAATGAGTCATTTTCAGGCTTCATGAGTCATTGAAATGTCAGTCATTTTGAGGCTGATTTTCGTTTCCTTTCAGCTGAGCGGGTGGCACTTGAAGAAGCAACAACTGAAGAGAGAAGCACAAGAAAAAACCGAGGAATCCGTGCACCGATTATTCTAACGGAGTTGCCAAGGAAACCAAAGAAACAACTCACACCAGAAGAATTGGAAGAACAAAAAAAGAAGGTAAAAAGCGGACTTTAGGCATCTGTTTATAATTCCCATGGTTGCGTTTTAAAACTGCCACTTACCGTAATCTTTTCGCTCTTCCATGTTTACAGAAGGCAGACGCAGCAGAGAAACGGCGACAGGCGGCCGAGAGAAAGGCACGAGAGGAGGAGGAAGAGGAAGTAAGGAGAGCGCAGGAGAGGAAGAAAAAACGGTGAGACTTTCTCAACAATCACCTGTGTGCATTTGTCTGTGGTGTTGGTCTTTCCATGGGAGTTTGGGATTCTCCCTGTTCTGGGTTTCAGTCAGGGAAGTGTGCTTATAGGCCTGTTGCAACACTTGCCGATGGTTCGCAAATGAGTCGTGTACATTAGATAGATTCCTCTGTAAAGGAAGAGGACCAGAGCAATGCGAGACTGTATAAGAGTGAGTTATGCTGTAGAGTACAGGTCACAATTGACATCCCTAAATTCGCGTAAGTTACGCTTAACTTACGCACCAACTCACGAGCTATGTTACGCGTAACTTACAAGGTGAGTTACACGGTGAGTTACGCGAATTTCGCTAGCTACGCAGTGATTTACGAGGCGAGTTACGCGATTTTGGCGAGTTACGCAGTGAGTTACCCGAAACCAAAGCAGTGAGTTACGCATAACTTACGAGTAACTTACGCGAAGCCGTAGGGATGTCAATTGTGACCTGAACTGTATAAAAGCCAACGATTCTAAATGCTGGTTCTGTCTCCTTGTGCCCAAATCCTACCAAACCAAGGGATAAAAAGTGCTTTGATTTAATTTTCTTTTCAGAGATAAACTTTGGGAAGAGAACGGCTACAAGACATGTAATGTGCCATTTGAAAGTGACGAGGACAGCGAGGGTACGGATGTCGAAGACGAAGAAGATGAGGAGGAGAGTGGTCCAAGACAGATTAATTATGTGATGGGAGATGTGACTCATCCTAAGGAGAAACATACAAAGGAGAAGGATGCTGTGATTGTCCATTGTGTTGGTGAGTTTAGGGAGAAACGTCTGCTTTCCTCTAAAGTAGGCACTGGTAATTGCCACAACCACTGACAACCCAATTATTCTCGTATTCAAGATGTGCTACATCTTCTCATATTCAAAATCTGCTACATCTTCTCATATTCAAGATGTGCTACATATGCTACATTTTGACAAAAATTAATAAGCGCTTATCCATTATTGATTTTGACAATGTGTTCAATTTGTCTGGTTAGTAGGCTTGACTGAAAGGCCCTGCAGGGCTTATGCTGTGGGTGGTATCGTTAGTGGTGGCCTGTCATATGTCTTTCAGGCCGAATGTTCGTGAACGGTATCTAGTACCTTAACATAATTTGTGGAAGAATCTTTTTGGTCTTTAGTGGATGCATATACAGGGCAAAGATCTAGGCTTGTTCATACTAGATCTAGGTTGTTCGTACTTACTAAATTGAAGAGATCATGGTGTAGCAGGGTCCAAAGGGCTTGGTACAGGAGCCTGGAAGGATGTGTTTATAGTTCTCTTTGATAGCATGGCTGTGATTGGCCACACAGTTCCCAGTCTCCACAATATGTTACATTACATTGGCTCGTCATTTCAGATGACTCGGGTAAATGGGGACGAGGTGGTCTGTTCACGGCCCTATCAACAAGGTCCCTGATACCCGAGGAACAGTACGAGAACGCAGGGAAGATGCATGACCTGGCATTGGGCGACACCCACCTGGTTGAGATTGACGATATTGAGGCCAGAGAACATGGCAAGGATTGGGTGAGTAAAGATGCCCAAGTCAACTTTTGTCAGTTGCAGTTCCCAAGAAACTAACTGTACTATCTCCATTCTAACTGTTTTTCATCTGCCTTATTTCAGTGTGCATTAATAGTCGCCCAACACAGAGACCGCAAGAACAACCTGACAGGGATCAAGTTATCAGCACTCACTTACGGTTTGAAGAGGATTCAGAAATTTGCCTCAAAGAAAAAGGGTATTGTGACTTTCACCTCAAGTTTGCCTGTCAATATGGTGTAGGGTTTGAACCAGGGACCTTTTGCTGTATGGACTACGATGATATTCACCAGACCACCATTGCCCTGTTTCTTTACTGAAAATGTGAAATGATGACATGTTCTGTTTCTTGTTTTCAGCATCAGTCCACCTCCCCAGGATTGGCCACAATACTCCTGGCTTCAACTGGTACGGCACAGAACGTCTGATCAGGAAATACCTTGTCGCCAAGGGAATCCCAACATTCATGTATCCTTGAAACTGGCAGCTTGTTGCTGTCTAAAGGAGGAACAGTTTGAAATAGTTCAGGCCCTACTGGTATTCAGTTACCTANTTTTACGTCTTCAAATTCATCTGTGATCTCTTTGAGATTCTGGAACGATACAAGCAAGAAAATGATGGCAATTTTTACTGAAGGTTATTTCATATTAAAGGGCTTCTAGAGGGAGCTTTTTAGTGCATACTGATATGATTACTAACACAGAATTGTGGCACGACGAGCATCCAACTTGGGAATCAATTTTGAAGTAAAATTTCATCAGTGTCAACATTTGATCCACAATTTATGAGTAAATGGTTACTAGCGCCACCTGTTGTGTAGTGGCAATACTGTTACTAGCCCATTAGTAAGCTGCCTCTAGGGTCCCTTTAGATGTCTTATGCAAACTCTGACTCTGATTCTTTTATACAACAGTCACAGTTACTAACCTTCTTGTCATCCTCATCAAAGTCTTCACCAACCAAAATGTAGGTCGTAGTATCCTCAACTGTCCTGTGGATGTCACCGTCATAAGTATTACAGTTAAAGAAACACAACATCATCGGACTCAGGACTGATGGAGGGTCAGTTGATCAGATCTGGTGACGGTGGAGCCCCATTGGGCAGCGCATGAACAAGCGTGATTCCTGTAAAGGCCCGTTTCCACTAGGCCTACAGCACATTCGGCCACGGTTTGCAGATCCCTCATAAAAACCTTCCTAAGGACATTTTTGTGTATAACATTTTTTCCTCAAATCATTTCAATGCATTTGCGGTCTAAAATCGGTCTAAAATTGCATGATGCCACAAATCACACGTAAAGCGTGAAATGGCCAGCCGTCCCCAGAGATTAATGGAGCGACCTACAACCTCGGCCAGAGCGTAACTAATCTCTGGGTACGAGATTGTTTCAGCTTTACACAAAAGGATATGCCACGATATATCGTGTCAGCCTCTTACACGTCTCTTCGGGAACCTCGTAGAAATGCACACTGACTCCTTCAAAAAAACTTGGTAATGACTCATCTGCCAGAACAGAGGTTGTCCGGATGAGACCAGAGGTGGAGGAGGAGGCAACTGGGGCATCTTGGACATCTGGTGTGCTGCGACCTGAACTCAGACTTTTTTCAGAATCTCGCGAATGTTTTCTTGTTGTTTTCTTCTTTGCTGGCTGGTCGTCGTCGGAGCTTGTCCGCCGTTTTGCTGCGTGACGGCGTGGGAAGTAGTAACTGTGATTTGTTAAGGAAATGTTATGAAGAAAGATGGAGCAAGAGAAAGGAAAAGGAAGAAAAAAATGAGCACGGAGAAGGAAAACGGAAGAGGAAGGAGCAAAAAGGAAGAAGAGGGAAGGACAGAGAAAGGAGGTGGAGGAGGGAGGAAGAGGGGAAGAAGGAAGAAAGTGGAGGAGGGAGGAAGAGGGGAAGAAGAAAGTGGAGGAGGGAAGAAGAGGGGAAGAAGAGGGAAAGTAGGAAGAAAGTGAGGAGGGAGGAAGAGGGGAAGAAGAATGTGGAGGAGGGAGGAAGAGGGGAAGAAGGAAGAAAGTGGAGGAGGGACGAAGAGAAAGTGGATGAGGGAAGAAGGACGAGAATGGAAGAGGGAGGAGGGAAGAAGAAAGTGGAAGAGGGAACAAGGATTAAGAAGGAAGAAAGTGGAAGAGGGAACAAGGATCAAGGAGGAAGTACAATGTAAGTGGAAGAGGGAAGAAGGAGCAAGAAGTAAGAGGGAAAAAGGAAGGAGGAGAAAGGAGGAGTTGCAGATACTGGAAGTAGTGATACCGTTTAGGGTAGGTAACTGAATACCAGTAGGGCCTGAACTATTTCAAACTGTTCCTCCTTTAGACAGCAACAAGCTGCCAGTTTCAAGGATACATGAATGTTGGGATTCCCTTGGCGACAAGGTATTTCCTGATCAGACGTTCTGTGCCGTACCAGTTGAAGCCAGGAGTATTGTGGCCAATCCTGGGGAGGTGGACTGATGCTGAAAACAAGAAACAGAACATGTCATCATTTCACATTTTCAGTAAAGAAACAAAGAGCAATGGTGGTCTGGTGAATATCATCGTAGTCCATACAGCAAAAGGTCCCTGGTTCAAACCCTACACCATATTGACAGGCAAACTTGAGGTGAAAGTCACAATACCCTTTTTCTTTGAGGCAAACTTCTGAATCCTCTTCAAACCGTAAGTGAGTGCTGATAACTTGATCCCTGTCAGGTTGTTCTTGCGGTCTCTGTGCTGGGCGACTATTAATGCACACTGAAAAACAGTTACAGCAGAGATAGTACAGTTGGTTTCTTGGGAACAAAACTTGACTTGGTGGTCCTTCTAAAATTGAACTGTCTGTCAGCTAACATCTTGAAAAGTATGACTGACTCCAGCTAGCAGTACACATCACCACTTTCGTTCCTCATAGAGGCAATTTTCCTGGTCAGCAATTTTTGTGGCGATTACCAGACGTCACCACTCAGTGGTCACATCACCACAACTCGCAACTATGAGCAATTTTCTTGGAGAGATATCAAACCGGTTTGATTTTCGGCAACTTGTGGCAACTCATGGTCACCACAGAATTTCCGTGGTGAGTGGTCGTTGCCGGCCACAGCACACTTGGCCATTTTCGTGGCGACCACGAAAATTGCCTGTATGAGCAACGAAAGTGGTGACGTGTGCTGCTAGCTTTAAGGTGCTGCTCCACACGAGAGTTCTCCAGAGCGAGCTGGGTCTCAATGGGGTAATTCACCATTGTTGGTTCCTTATGACTTACGCTGAGACCAATGACACCAACGACTGTTTGTATTTTTCCATGGTTGAGTTGCCCATAGAGAGCCAACTCACGTGAGAACTCTCACGTGTGGGGGTGGGGGGTGGGCATCTTTACTCACCCAATCCTTGCCGTGTTCTCTGGCCTCAATATCGTCAATCTCAACCAGGTGGGTGTCGCCCAATGCCAGGTCATGCATCTTCCCTGCATTCTCGTACTGTTCCTCGGGTATCAGGGACCTTGTTGACAGGGCGGTGAACAGACCACCTCGTCCCCATTTACCCGAGTCATCTGAAATGACGAGCCAATGTAATGTAAGTCTTTTCAGTCAGTCAGTCTTTTCTAGAGTTTCAGATTGTAAAGTTCCACTTGAAAAAGACCCCGGTTGGGGTCGAAAATTCGTGAATTCTGGAGATTGACTTCTTGTTTATTACCAATGTAATGTAACATATTGTGGAGACTGGGAACTGTGTGGCCAATCACAGCCATGCTATCAAAGAGAACTATAAACACATCCTTCCAGGCTCCTGTACCAAGCCCTTTGGACCCTGCTACACCACGATCTCTTCAATTTAGTAAGTACGAACAACCTAGATCTAGTATGAACAAGCCTAGATCTTTGCCCCGTATATGCATCCACTAAAGACCAAAAAGATTCTTCCACAAATTATGTTAAGGTACTAGATACCGTGCACGAACATTCGGCCTGAAAGACATATGACAGGCCACCACTAACGATACCACCCACAGCATAAGCCCTGCAGGGCCTTTCAGTCAAGCCTACTAACCAGACAAATTATGCACATTGTCAAAATCAATAATGGATAAGCGCTTATTAATTTTTGTCAAAATGTAGCATATGTAGCACATCTTGAATATGAGAAGATGTAGCAGACAGTGTTTCCGCCAGAGGGGGGGATGAATCCCCTCCTCAAAAATTTCAAGGAGGGGATATCCCCCCCTCAAGTTTGCAGACTAACCTTTTTCAAATATCACTATTTTCACTTCAGTAGTGTTTTTCTTTAATTTGTCACATTTCAAATGCAATTTTCATGCAGAAGGAAGACTAATTTTGCATTTTGGAGTGTAAAAAATGACTCTGGAGGCCATTTTTAACCAAAAAAACCCCAAAAAAATGTTTGAAAAAAAAAATTTTTTTTCGAAAAATTTTTTTTTTGAAATTTTTTTTTCTCCCCCCCTCCTTGACAATCCTGGCGGAAACCCTGGCAGATTTTGAATATGAGAAGATGTAGCACATCTTGAATACGAGAATAATTGGGTTGTCAGTGGTTGTGGCAATTACCAGTGCCTACTTTAGAGGAAAGCAGACGTTTCTCCCTAAACTCACCAACACAATGGACAATCACAGCATCCTTCTCCTTTGTATGTTTCTCCTTAGGATGCGTCACATCTCCCATCACATAATTAATCTGTCTTGGACCACTCTCCTCCTCATCTTCCTCGTCTTCAACATCTGTACCCTCGCTGTCTTCATCACTTTCAAATGGCACATTACACGTCTTGTAGTCATTCTCTTCCCAAAGTTTATCTCTGAAAAGAAAATTAAATCAAATCACTTTTTATCGCTTTTGGTTTGATAGGGTTTGGGCACAAGGAGACAGAACCAGCATTTTGAATCTTTGGGCCGTATTTTAGAACGTTCCTTAGCATTAAGGTCCACCTTAAATCTATTGTTCTCGATGGTTTTACAATAGACTTAAGGTCGACCTTAACATTAAGGAACGTTCTAAAATACGACCTTTTGGCTTTTATACAGCATAACTCACTCTTATACAGTCTTGCATCGCTCTGGTCCTCTTCCTTCTCAGAGGAATCTATCTAATGTACACGACTCATTTGCGAACCATCGACAAGTGTTGCAACAGGCCTTTATACACACTTCCCTGACTGAAACCCAGGAAAGGGAGAATCCCAAACTCCCATGGAAAGACCAACACCACAGACAAATGCACACAGGTGATTGTTGAGAAAGTCTCACCGTTTTTTCTTCCTCTCCTGCGCTCTCCTTACTTCCTCTTCCTCCTCCTCTCTCGCCTTTCTCTCGGCTGCCTGTCGCCGTTTCTCTGCTGCGTCTGCCTTCTGTAAACATGGAAGAGAGAAAAGATTATGTGGCAGTTTTAAAACGCAACCATGGGAATTATAAACAGATGCCTAACTCCGCTTTTTACCTTCTTTTTTCGTTCTTCCAATTCTTCTGGTGTGAGTTGTTTCTTTGGTTTCCTTGGCAACTCAGTTAGAATAATCGGTGCACGGATTCCTCGGTTTTTTCTTGTGCTTCTCTCTTCAGTTGTTGCTTCTTCAAGTGCCACCCGCTCAGCTGAAAGGAAACGAAAATCAGCCTCAAAATGACTGACATTTCAATGACTCATGAAGCCTCAAAATGACTCATTGGCTAACAAGTAGCAAAATGACTCAGCCTCAAAATACCGGTAACTCAAGCTCCCAAAAGCTCAAAACGACTCACATTCTCACAAAGCCTCAAAACGACACAAAGAACCTAAAAAGACTCACAAACTTATCAGGACTCAAGACATGAATTGGCCAATAAGACAGAGAAACCTGTCCCAAAAGAATAAAATTTACCATTGAGCTACTAGAAGCACCAACTTACCAGATAGTAGGTCATCAAATGCTTTGCGATCAGCAGTAGATGGTTCTGATGAATAATCTTTCCCTTCAAAGACGTACATGTTTTCAACACTCTCCTCTGTACTGGTCACACCCTGAAAATTGGATACGAAGTGATAAATCGTCGGCACTACCGGTAGTTCTAGGGGTCAGGGTCCAGGTTTCTGCCGCAAGAATTTTGAAGGGAGAGATTTTCTCGAGCCCCAAGAGGCACCATATGAGTTTGCACTTAACTGGTGACCATTTTGAGGGGGAGAAAAATGGCAGGACCTGGATTTCCTGCCGACTGGTTAGTGCATTGCCCTCCGAGCTAGAAATTTATGGCTTCGTGAATGTACATGCAACCCGTCCCAACTCCATCTCATTGTACAGTTCCAAAGTGGAACAACAAGAGATAAATTGATGTCAACCAACCAGTTCCTGAGTCGCTGCATCTGGTGGTCCCTCCTCCAACTGCCACTCCCCCGCAGCAGACGGTCCCAAGATCTTCTTAAAGTCAACATCAGCCTCGTCATCTGCTTCGAATAATTTATCAACGCCAAATTTGAGAATATCTTGTAACTGGAGATTATTCTCGGCGATTAACTTCTCCTTGGCTTCTTTGCTTGGCATCAGAGAAAACTGGCCGCCCTCGATGACGGTGTTGGTGAGTTTAAGTTTTGACTCTGCTCGCCGTAAAACTATCTCTTCCACGGTGCTGCGCCCTATGAGTCGGATGACCTTGACAGCTCTGGAAGAAATTTTCAGTGAAATTTGTAGATTAAGGACACCTCTAGGACAGACATGCTACCCTTAATTGAGAGGTGTCCTGATTATAAAGAATGAAGCGTCAGAATGAACAGAAACCAAAATTTTGGGTCTGAACTTAGGTTTCCTTGTCAGAGGTGTCCTCCTGACTGAGGTGTCTGCTAAGGGAGGTTCCACTGTACTTAGGAAATACGCAAGTTAATAGCTATAGATTGTTGCAGTTGATTGGGAACAACGTCATCAGGCTGAACCCAGTCAAGGCACAGCGTCACGTCAGTGTTGGCGAGGCCAGTGCCCATGCTTCTCCTGTACATTGATGACGTCATTGACGTCCCACGTGGGCTTCTGTAAACTTTTCAGGTCAAACTTCCAACATTCCAAAGCGAGTATGCCGTTGAGCAGGTATAGATTCCCAATTTTTTATGACCGTCATGATCCCAAGCCAAGGTTCTAAGCTATCCACTGGTATGTTTATTTAGTAGGAGTGACCAGGGACCTAACGACAGTAACGAGTTTTAAAAGGCTTGCATGGTCAAATTCTCGTAAACTTTGTTCCCAATAAAGTATGGTATGAATCAATAGTCTTACACGTTTCACATCCCCACAATTTTGTACCTCGTTTGGCCAATCCTGTGAGCTCTTGCTGCTGCCTGGAGATCATTCTGTGGGTTGAAGTCACTGTCGACAAATATGACAGTGTCGGCGCCAGTTAGATTCAGGCCGACGCCACCGGCCTTTGTGCTCAGTAAAAATATGAATGTTTCGTCTATTTCGTTGAAGTTTTTCACAGCGAGGTAGCGCTCTTCGCCACGGACAGAACCATCAAGCCGCTCGTAGGTGTATCCTGAAAGATGAAGAGAGTACGAGCATTAACCCTTTCATTGCCGAACTTCGTTTTGTCAAATTTGAAAATATGCACAAAATGACTGAAAAGGGCCGAAATCCTAACAACTCACCTCTGTAGCCAAGATAATCCTGTATGATATCCAGCATCCTCGTCATCTGAGAGAAGAGCAGGACCTTGTGGCCGCGTGGTTTTAGGAAGGAGAGTAGTCTGTCAATGGTCACAAGTTTGGCGCTAGCTTCAACCAGGTGTTCGCCCAGTTCAAACGGTTCTGGTTCAACTCCTGGAAAATGCATTACAATGCCAGGCTTTAGTAAAGCACTTTCCAGCTCTACTGTCTCAAAGTGCTTCGTGTCATTAACCCAGTCCAGCGTTTCCGCCAGAGGGTACTAAGGGTACTGTGCTTGTACCCTCAAAGGAACAGAAAAGGGCCATTTTCTTTAATTTTATGGGTTTTTTGTTGATTTTGAAGAAATTAATACCCTCAAAAAAATTTCTGGCAGAGACCCTGCAGTTTCTCCAGAAAACTTTCAGGGGAATTCAAGGAGAAACTCATTCAGTACCGGTACATCACTTGATCCTTTCAGACCAGTTGAGAATAAGATACGGTAAGTCGGCTTGGAATCACACCCATGATATCTTGGTCTTGAGTATCTTCCACTAGGCTACCGCACTCTCCGGTGGAAATGTGGAATTGGTTTCATACACCAACTCAAGGATGCTAGGTTTCCTCAAATAGCTGAAGGACCCAACTTACCATCAAAGAGGTAGGGGTGATCAACACATTTCCTCAGCTGCATTAGGATGTTCATCAGTCTGGTTTTGTTGACCGGGTGGACACTGTCATTGTCAAATGCATCTGAAATGTACAAACATTTGGATACACAATTAGGAAAACCCAGAAGTTCATGCTCCGAGTCATACAGGCTAACCTGGAATTTTACGCTTAGTTCACACGGCTCACAGTGGTGGTGTGGAGTTTACGGAGTGCCATCGCTGCTGGTAAATTGGCATGGCTTTGACTATATGCCACTCCAAGTAACCATGGTAACTGATCCAGCAATGTTTTAAAGCCACATCATCGGGTAGCCAAAATGAGCACCGAAGCCATGTGATCACACGTACATGTGCTTAAAACTCACCTAGATCTTTGGTCAGTATGGCTTTATAATACTTCTTTTGTAGGTCAGACAATCCATGGTAGAGAATGACCTCCGATTTCACAGGAAGGTCCTTCACAACCTCTGCTTTGATTCGTCTGAGGAGGAATGGTTTTAGGAGGTCGTGGAGCTCAGCGACACCTAGTGGTAGAAAAAAGAGTTGAACTTAGAGCTCAGTTTTGCCAAATATGACACAATCAGGGAAGCAGTATTCTCCACCTTTCCACGGTTTGACTCAGCAGTATACATCACGCCACAAGGCAGGAATTGCGATGCGAGTCTCATTGTGAAGGGGAATCGGGGGGAGGGGCTTACTGCAGAAAATTTGACAAAAGAGAACTTGAGATGCAATATCCTGCATTCCAGAGGTTTTTTGCCCTAAATGTGAATTTTTCACAAGTTGGTTGGACAAAACAACTAGATTTTAACTCGGCTGTGAAACATTTTGACTCCATGGGAAAGGCCCAACTGGACTTTGACTTGGTGGTCAGAAATTTTGAGGAGTTGGAGAACACTGGGGAAGCAGTAGGAAAGTATGGGCTGGGCACAAAAAATAAAGGCTCAGGGATGAACCAAGTCTGGTGAATGAAGAATAAAAGTGGAATTTGGCTAAAGGAGCTGCCCCATGTGCGAGTTGGCTCTCTATGGGCAACATTGAGAGCCAACTCACATGATGGAACTCTAACCTGGAGCAGCGTTTTTAGGCTAGTACAACCAAAACATCCAGTTTTATGGTTTCTGTCGATCGAATTTACCTTTTTTACCGGCGTCTGTGTACGTTTCAACGAATTGTTCCTCCAATCTTGACCTGAACACGACATTGGCACAGAACGTCAGGAGGGAATAGAGCTCCTTCAGGTTGTTCTGTACTGGGGTACCGGTCAGCAAGATGCGGTGGTTAATCTCAAACTGTATAGAGATGAAAAGATACTGATGTGGCAAGCGTCTGGTCTTCGACATAGCCTCTTGCACTCATCACATCACTCATTCATGTCATTGCATCACATTACACTCATCACATTACTCCACTACAAAACCAGTGTTAAGTCGGCATGGAAAATAGAAATAGAACCACTCAGACTTCACAACAGACAGGCAGACAATACTGAAATTGACAAATACATTGGTGCCAACTTGCCAATCTCAGAGTGACTGATGATTGGTTTTGTGGTGGAAGGTAACATTTGTCAATTTCAGTGTTGTCTGTCTATTGTGAAGCCTGAGTGATCCTGTCTCTATCTTTATCTCCTGGTGTCATGCCAGTACGTTTAGGGTCATTTTCCAATCGACCTTCCACTGGTTTTATGGTCGAGGGTCACAACTGAGTAACTAAATTTTCAGAAGGGAACTGGCGTGCCCTAAGGAAAAATACCGATCTTTTTCCATCTGTGTGAAGCACCTTCTTCTTCACCTGCAGGTATACAGGAAAACATTGAGTTGAACATACCTGAAGTAATGTTTGGTAGAGCAGCGATTTTTGATTCTTGAGTCGATGAGCCTCGTCTACCACCAGGGTGTGCCACTTGATCTTTCGGAGGAATTCTTCATCCTTCAGGCAGATCTGGAAACAATACAATTGTTCACCCCTGTTATAAGGATGTTTTTTTGAACCGACAAAAGATGCCAATCCAATGATACTTCAAGCTCGATCACAAATACTCTTGTCAGTTCCAGATTCCAAGGAATGGGTACGAACCAGGTAGGATTCAATTTATCAATATCTGGTGTGACTTCTACACACCTCATAAGTGGTTGGGCCATTTTCAGGAAAATGTACAAATTACGGTAAAGACAATTTCCAAAACATATTCTCATTTTAAAGCCAAAACTACAGGAAATAAATGAGTTTGTTGGCTTATGAAGACATGGTTTGTGTTTGTTGGTAATTGTGCCCTGGAATGTTTCCATTTAGATATTCTTGTAACAAAATTTTGGGCATTACGAAGTTGATTTGTCTTTACCGTTATCACGGTAAAAGTAATCAACTCGCATCCATAGCCTTTTTTCTCTGAAATATGACCAACCAATTTATTCATAATAAACACCATTCAGCCAATTCATCTTCCTGTTAGGTATTCATTAATAAAGAATCCTGAGTTTATGGGAAAATTCATTTTATGTTTGATACCAGTGGTTTGTCTTTACCGTTATCACCAGTTTGCTTCCAGGAATTTTAGTTAACAGAATTGTTCATAGGGGGTGCTGATCATTTTTTAATAAGTACCAGGATGTAGAGTGGGCATTTTGAAATTCTGCAT